>JAANYP010004341.1:34214-279663 GCA_020465985.1 Centrapalus pauciflorus
GGGGTTGGGATTGAGGGAATGTATGTTATGTTGGTACATGAGAAAGTATATGTATGTTGGTTGAGTTGGAAATATATATACATATATGTGTGTGTGTGAGAGAGATTTGATTAATGATTACATAAAACTATAAAAGGGTCAACGCCATTAGTTAAGTTGGCAAATGGTGTAGTTGTGTGGTGGGTATTCAAAGTATATTGCATGATGTAACCCAATTGTAAATTTGTAATGGAACCTAACTTGTGGCAATTATCTAAAGAAAACCCAAGTGTTTTGCCTAGTCAAACATAAAAATTTAACATAATGAGACAAAACACACACTCACACACATTTAACCATTTTCAGTCCTAAATATTGTTTATTCCAATACCTACATTTCTGATATAACAAATATGTTGTATTTTTTAATTTACAATAGCAACATAATATGGTCGGATCAATGGGATTCCATATTAGACTGGAGAACCGGAGTCCATCCATGTTTGGTTATAAGTTTAAAAGGGTAATATAGTCAATTAAGTTTATCTTAAATAATAGATGACAACCAATAAATTAATAGATAATTAATTATAGGGATTTACTTCCATAACATATCTATAATGAATTTCAAAATGGGTTTTAATTAGGGATGACAAAAAAACCGTACCCGACGGGAAAAACCGAAAACCGATCTAATCGGGGCGGGTTTCCCCGAACCCGATTAAGTTAAACGGGAGATGGGGCGGGTATGGTATTGATAATACCCGCTCTGTATACCCGATTACATGATCCGTTTAAATCCCCGAATACTCCGATTTTTTTAATAGCAACATGATATTTATCATGGTTGTTAAGATCGCGAATAAGATCGTAGGATCGGTCGCTCCTACGATCCTACCAAGTGAGATCGTTCGAAGAATAATAAGATCGGTCACCGATCCGATCCTATCTTTTACTCTGTCCGGACTCTTTTAACGGATTCTTGGGGGATCGTGTACCAATTCGATCCAACCTTTTACCTAGATCCAATCATTTTATCCATTATGATAGTGAGTCAAATTATAATATGTATAATTGGTTGACATTTTTTAAAAGACCATAAACATTTAAACATGAATGAACGTTGTTTCCCAATTTCTTGTATAAATATTTTTTTTGAAGTGTTATATAATTAATTTATAATGTAAAATCACAAATTATGGTACATAGGAAAAAAAAAATTAAAAAATAGTGATTTTGTGGTAGAATCTTGCGATCCCGATCCGATCCTACGATCACGATCTTGTAGAGACGAAAACGATCATAGGTAATATTTCGATCTTGACAACCTTTTGTTAATGTACAAACCATATGACGTGTGTATAACTGTTAAAAATGCTTATGTAAATAGTTTATGTTGATATGTATCAAATCTAACTTAAGACCACACTAACTAATTTTAAAAGATATCAATATAAACTATAGTCATATAAGTAATATTATATGAATCAAACGAACTTGAACGGATGTTTGTTCAAGTTCATCGTTTTAAGTTTAAGTTTCGTAACTTAAGTTTAATCGAACAAATAATTGAGCATGAACAACTAAACAAACTGATTTTATTGTTTATATTAATTTTTCAAATTTAACCGAACAAACACAAATGATCAACGAACAAAATTTGTCGTTCATGGTAATTCATTATGAGGTTTAATTGTTCGTATTTGTTTATTTAAATTATAAATGAACACATACCGTATTAATATATTTTTCATCATCGTATTTGTTTGTTCATTTTCCTTCATTTAATTAAACGAATAGAAATAATATTAAAAGTGTAGCTATATTACCTTATCTAAAAATCAAATATCATGCAACAAAGTGAGTAAGAGAACGTTTAGTTTTACGTTATGAAAGATATTATAAGTTTATTACGTTACAATAACGCAAATAATTAATTTAAAATGTTTGGATTGCATACGTTAATAAGTGATTATTTGCGTTTATAGTTACTTGTACCACACTTTTCATAAGTTAAAAAATGTAGTTTATTTGCTTCATAAGTGATTTTTTTTTTGTCATTTTACAAGTTAAAACGCAAATCCAAACACTTTAAAATCGATTATTTGATAGTTATGATAGCAAACAGCAGAAGATAAACCAAACACTACATTTCTGGCAGCATTTTTTCTTACAACTATTACTAGTTTATAACCCACGTATTACGTGTATATTTTTAATTAAATTTATTTATATAAAATGTATATGAGTAAAAATAAAAACATACAAAAATAATAATTGTGTTTATTTTTTATTATTTACAGATTAAAAAATAGTGTATATTCATCTTTTTTTTTAAATATTAAATTTTATTTATCTTTTATTTTTTAAGTTGTAATTATCTTTTTGGTGAACGTAGGGGTGAACCTTGCACATGTCCTTTAACATAATAATAATAAATTCCACAACTAATTCAAATTTTTACATTTGGATCTAATTATGATTATTATGGATAATAATGATAGATATTTATTTTAGGTAAACATTAATTTTAAATGTTACAAAATCTAATTAATTAATGAAAAAAATAAAGTCAAAATTTAATGCAAGTAAGTTAAGGTGTTGAATTTGGAAAAAGATGTGGAAAATAAAATTTTATTGTATGGTAGAAGTGACATATGACATGATTGTTTTGTTTTATTATAATATATAGGTTAATCAACCCATGCATTACATGAGCGAATTTAGAAAATACATATTTTTTTTATATTTTAATAAATTATTATACAAAATTACATACAAATAAAATAAAAAAAATTGAAAGCTAGTTAAATTAAAGATAAAAAATACTTAGTTGTTTGATATTAAATAAAAAAATATTATTATGTTGTATTATTATAAACAGATAATATGTGTTTGCAAAAAATGTTTCTTTTAATTTTTATTAACTTCAAATATAAATATCAATGTAAGAAACAAAAAACTTCAATTATGTGAATGTGTATATATTTTGAAAATTATAAATTATAAAAATGGAATATCTGAAAATCAACAATCAAAATTTATCATATTCACAACTGAAGTTTTATCAACAAAATTTTAAATTTTGTTAGCAAAATAATTAACAAAAAATTTTAACTTTATTTACTACACTTCTACATTTAAATCCAAATTTTTACATTTAAATTTAACTATGATCATTAATGATAATAATGACACATATTTATTTTAGGTAAATAGTAATTTAATATTAATTCATTAATAAAAAAATTAAAATTAAAATTTTATGTAATTAAGTTAAGGTAGTAAATTTGGAAAATGAATTAAAAAAATGACATAGGTATAATTATTGATTTTAATTAAGGGTATAAGAGACATTTCATAAATAATTATGAGTTGTCATTAATCTGGACCACTGATTTCTTTCCATCTAATGGTCCAGATTCTCCAAGTGGTTTTCTTATTGTATATAGTATAGATTTGATTTTTAGTTTCCAAAACACTATTAAACACAAATTTAAACACTCTCTAAAACATAACTGGAAATAAGGAAAGTAGAGAGAAAAAACGTGGAATAAGGGTGGAGGTGGAGGATTAGGTTGACAAAATGGTTAGATAGAAAGGGACCGCGTTTCCGGATATACATACGATATTGAAGGTGTCACATTTTTTAACCATGCTAAAACCGTAAAATATATGCTGTTTCTTGGGGTTCTTTTTTCAAAATCACATATTCTCTTAAGTTAATTTTTAACCATCTTTATTTATCTGTCTATATATTTAACATTTGATTGAACTCTTAATAAGTTTGACATTAAAAAAATTTTAAATTAACGTCACAATATTTGAAAAAATATACATTGTATAATTGAAAACAAAAATAAAAATATATGTCATTTTTCCTTAATTTATATTGTATATAATACTTAAGTTTATTTTAATTTGATGTGATAATGTAATAAAATAGTTATGTACTTTCAGATTTTATTTGTTTTTGGTATTATAGTTGTTTTCAGTCTGTTTTAAATATTAAAGTTGTCATATTCATCCACTTCATTGAATTCTGTATTGGTTCATTTTGGTGATTAAGCTTTTCGTGTTTGTTCATTTTGATGATTAAAATTTTTGTATTTGTTCATTTTGGTAATAAAACTTTTAGTTTTGCATTGTCTTGGTAACCCTTTTACGTGTGTATAATGTTCAAAATGGATCATTGTGCAAAGTTTAATATCTTAAAGAGACCCAAAAAAATCTATAATACCATTAATGAATCAATAATTAGAATAAGTTTTATATGTAATTAACATGTTTTTTCACATGCTTGATGAGATTGTTTTCTTTCCCTTGAAGAAAAAAAGTATTTACAACCACTTAACTTATATTGATGTACAATTATTTAAAGGGATAATTGCGCAAAAAACCCCAAACTTGTCTGCTTTTTGTGATTAAAACCCCAAACCATTTTTCGTTGCAAAGAAAACCCCGAACTAACTAAAAATCAGTAAATCAAGGTTTTATCGATGAGTAACTGGTTGAAACCGGTTATTAATCCTATGTGGACTGGTAAATAACCTACGTAGAATTATTTTTAATTGTTGAAACGATTCCAAGTATTACACATCATTTTTAACCACGTTGATAATTTTTAATTGTAGTTTTTAAACGGGATTACCTCATCTACGAGCGTTAAAAATGATGTGTAATACTTGGAAATCGGATTCAACGATTAATATTTATTATACGTAGGTTATTTACCAGTCCACGTAAGATTAATAACCGGTTTCAACCAGTTACTCATTGATAAAACCTTGATTTACTGATTTTTAGTTAGTTCGGGGTTTTTTTTGCAACGAAAAATGGTTTGGGGTTTTAATCTACTTTTGGATTTTAGGGTCATTTTC
The DNA here is from genome assembly GCA_020465985.1 of Centrapalus pauciflorus. Taxonomy (NCBI): domain Eukaryota; kingdom Viridiplantae; phylum Streptophyta; class Magnoliopsida; order Asterales; family Asteraceae; genus Centrapalus; species Centrapalus pauciflorus. The sequence continues at coordinate 39,074 of JAANYP010004341.1, forward strand.
TATTGGGATATATGTGTGGTATCCCCTTGGTTTAAATCCAATGTGGTTTAGTTGAAGTTGGGATGTCAAGATCAAGTTATTGACATCTTTTTGGTTTTTGGTAATTATTAATTGTTACGTTTTAAAATTTTCATATAAAAATAATTTAGGATGCAAGTAGTGGTTGGCTTCTTCACATGAACTTATTGCGGAAACTATTCTTATTTTGTCAATTGGTGTTTTTTATTATTATCAAAGTTATACATACATGAGGAACATATATATATTTCCAGTCATATGTTTTTCTTTATTGACGTGATAAGATGATCCGAATGTCATAATAAACGAGTCTAAGACCTTTTTTCGAAAAGATGGCCGGTATGCATATATAGTTGATACGATAGGAGTGGAGATCGATGAGGAAATGCCTTAGAGGTTTCCCATAGTCTAGTAGATGGTGTGACTGTGGTGTAGCTTTTGCTTTTGCTTTTAATTTTAAGATGCCAATATTGATTGGAAGCGGAACAAGAGGCCGGGGGATACACGATCAGATAGATTATTATAATTATAATTTATTAAATCCTTTTATTTTATATTTAATAATATTTGTGACTTTAGGGATGATGTTTTTGGGATATTTGGTGTTAGCATACATACATAATTCAATACAACTAAAATAAATGGAATTTCTCATAAATTAAATTAAACATAAAGGTATAGCTAGGGACATAATATATACGCAGAAAAGCATATAAAAATTTAATTAATTAGTTACTCGCTAAACAATAATATTAATGATTTTTTATCAATCTTTTATCAATGAATTTAATAGAGGTGAAAAATGTGATACGGCTGATACTTATTTCAAATTAATGCATTTTAATTAATAACTTTTACCATACAAAAAACGTGTTAAATAATTGCCACCGTTTATATTTGATCCGATGGATGAAGAAGATGCATGGTCCAATGAAGACATATATATATATATATATATATATATATATATATATATATATATATATATATATATATATATATATATATATATATATATGCACTGATCCTAACCTACACAAGTAAATTCATGCATCAAGACGGAAGGTACAACTATCAGGGTGTTTGGGTTTGCGTTATAGATGGGATTATTAGCTTATTACGTTACAATAACGCAAATAATTAGTTTAAAGTGTTTGGATTGCATGCCTTAATAAGTGATTCTTTGCGTTTAGAGTTATTCTTACCACACTTTTTCATAAGTTAAAAAATGTAGCTTATTTGTTTAATAAGTTATTATTTGGTCATTTTACAAGTTAAAATGCAAATCAAAATATTTTAAAACCAATTTTTTGATAATTACGAATAGCAAACAGCAGAAGCTAAACCAAAACGCTACAGTACTTTTTCAAACGCAAATCCAAACACCCTATATATATGGAAGATTGAAAAAACACGTTTTCTTTGGAGTTAACCGTTTTTTCATCGCTCCATCATTAAGTATATTTAAATTATGCAAATTTAAGGGTAACCCATCCTCTAGATTTCTACCGACCAGTCTCGCGGTTAATTTTTATTAACGCAACTAAACCTCAGCTACATATAAATATTCAATTTTCATGTAAGCAACATCATTTGATTTTCAACTTTGCTAAAAAGTTATGGATGTCGAGATTCTATTCGATGAAATACGCATGGGAGACAAACGTACTTTAGCCAGACGGCAAAGTTAACGGACGAGTGACTAAAAGTGGAAAAAAATTAGCAAAATAGGAATAAAATTTGATCTTATTTAGGTTGAGAGACTGAATTCAAATGTCCTTTCCTTTTACTTTTTTAAAGTCAGAAACAAATCTAAAATTTATTAAGAACCACAAGAACCATTTATACAATTTACCCAAATTAAATGTTCAAGTTTTGTTAATATGAATTCTATTTCACAAATCAAACCAAACAACAGCTAAAAATCTTGCAAAAAAAAAAAAAAGGAATAAAAGTAGAGTATTCGCATGGTGTGTGAGTGTCTTCTGTTTGCTCTTGTTCCGTATTTTCAATTGACAATTCTTTTTGGTGGGGGTTGCGTGGAAAAAAAACCCCGTCTTTGAAATTTCAGAATTAGTTGGCATAACCCACGTGCTGTCTCCTTTAAAAACGATGGCGTCATCCGTGACAGATATTGCAGTCCATTTTGCGCCTTATCCGCTAACTTTCAGCTGCTTTGCCACGTGGCAGCCTGTCGAGCTGTTGGATTGAGCCCACGGAAGAGGAAGGCAGCTACAACTCTACAAATAAATAGGCATATCCGTATATACTTGATGCTTGATTTAAACGAAGGCGTGCAATCGCGCGCCCTTGTAGCGTGATCATAAATTTTATTTTTATAAGTGTATTACCTTAAAATAATAAAATAACATTAGCTACCGATCGTGAATCTTAATTGAGGGTTATTTTATGCTATCAGTCTAAGTTTATAAATAAAAAGATTGTGATTGATCAACCAACTAAATAATAAAAAATTGTCATTCTATAATAGTTGAGACGAAAAACAATATATATTTGCCATTTCGTATAATATAATATATCAAACGTTATAACACAGAAATAAAACAATTATATATTATGTATGAAATAAAATAATTAGTTAGTTGTATACCTACCTGCCTAATAAAAATAGTTCTGACGATAACAAATTTTATATCAGAATGTACATTAAATTAATGCGATCATAATAATATATTCAAGTTTTAAAAAAATATAATATATCAAAGGTTATTACAGGAAAACAAAAGTGTTATATATCATCCATAAAGTAAAAATTAGTCGTTTACCTGCCAGGCAGCTAGTTTACCACTCGGTGAACGAAAGAGTGCGATCGGTTAATCAGCTAAATGATAATAAAAATTTTCATTTTAAAATAGCTTGAAACGAAATACAATTTTATGTTAAAATGTAGTTTATAGGAAAATGATCGTAACGATATTTTTGAATTTTATAAAATATAATAAACGTTTTAATAGAACAACAAAACAATTATATATCATATATATAAAATCATATATATAGACAGCTGCATGTCTGTCTGCTTAACGAAATGGTTCCGACGACGATAAATTTTATATCAGAATGTAAACAAAAATAATGTGATCGTAATAATATATTCAAATTTTAATAAAATACAATATATCAAAAGTTATTACAGGAAAACAAAAATGTTATATAATATATATAAAGTAATAAAATAAGACAACTGTTTACCTGCCTGGTTGCCTGCTTAAGATAGCATAAAAGTTATGTGTGTTCGTAATTGTTATATATATAATTTAATTTAAAAAATTGAGGTAATTGTTGTAGCACCCCGCTACTATGATATCGTTACAAAATATACCCTCCTATATTTCTCGACCGTTTACAGAAACTCCTTCGACGTACCCGTTAAAGCATGAATATTGGTCAAACCTACCTGGATACCTATCCATTGACCTATCTATATATATAATATAATGAAGCTATCACAATGAACACATATAAACGATGAATACAGTGAAGATGAAAAAACGATGAATATGATGCATATTGATTTGAATATATACGATGATGATGGTGATGAACATGATTTCATGTTTAAAAATTTGTGCATTTCCATATAAGTTTAATACGAAAAATTTTACAAAATTCTTGTTAAAAAATCTATGCATTTTCTACGTAAATGTATGCATTTAGCGGTTCTTACTTCTTAAGGTAAAAATGGTTCTTACTGGAACCCGACCTTTTATGTGTGTGTGTGTGTGTGTGTTTATATAGGAAGATGTTCAAATGAGTACCTAATTTTCATAGAAAACCGTAGAATCAATTTAAAATTATATTTTTTTCATCAAAGTTTTTATAACTCATTAATTTACATATTGATTATTATTTTTTAAAAAGACATTTTTTTATTGACGCATAAAATACGAAATTTTACTTGTGCATGAGCTTGATAAGATTTTGTAAGGAAAGAAGAGAGTTTGTGCACAATTGAATCTTACATTATATGATTTTTATCTATCAGCAAAAAAAAATTATTTTTCTAAAAAATATTAACAAATGTTTACATTGATTAAATTAAGAAATTGATAGAAAAATAAAATTTCAAAAATGGTTTTTCGGTTCCCAATAAAAAGGCAGTGTCAGAACCCTCTTATATATAGGGTTAAGTCTCATTTTGACCATCCAACTTTTAGATTTTTTTAATTTAGCCATGAAACTATATTTTGTCCCGATTTAGCCACTGAACTATTTTTTGTATATAAATTTAGCCACTAAAATTTCTTTTTACCGATTTAATCACTGAAAAATGTTCCGATTTAGCCACTAGACTATCATATTTTGTACCGATATAGCCATTAGTTTTATTTATTTTTCTAAAATAGAACACTAAATAAAGTTTAGTGACTAAATCAGGACAAAAAATAGTTTAGTGGCTAAATGTGACAAATTTGGAATAACATGGTTCAATCATTGCAGATTATTCGAGATTTGCATAAACTTAGTTTAGTGTAGAACTATAGATACAATATAGAACCTTAAGATTATAAATAACATTGTATAATGTGGTAAATATGCAATTAACATTAAAATGGTTTTAGTTTCTAACTTACCAAGTTTGACAGTTCATTTTGACTATAGTTTTGACTCTTTTTTACTATGAAATATATATGCAGTATTGAATATACAGTTTATAATATTTCTTAGACATTCAGTATTTCGTTATCATATATTGAATTTACATCTAGTAAACCTTTTTTCAAAAAAATATAATGCATGAATTTTTTTTTTTTGAAAAAAAGATATATCATAATCGGTCCATTCGATCTATATAAATATATAAACATTAAATATTAATATCAAATCTCAAATAATTTGCAATAGTAATCATATTATTTGAATATTTAATATTGAATATATATGCAATGTTGAATATATATATATATATATATATATATATATATATATATAATACAACAGTAATCATACATAATATGGAGTGTTGAATATATTATATAGCTAAAATGAGTCTTGGTTCTACCCACCGGCAAGAATTTTTCGACCTAATTAAAAGTTTGATTTCCTAGGGAATTCAATCACATCAGATCAGCGAGCTAAAGTCAATCCCTCAACAGATAAAGTAACTGCTTGATCTGTCACCCTTCGTTACTCAAGCCTGTCTCCAAGCCTTAAGTCAAAATTTACTTGAACATTGAATATTTTCGATATGATATATTGAATATTATCTGGTAGTTTTTTTAACAAAAAATAAACACATGAATTTTTTTCGATAAAAATATATTGTGACCAGTCACGTTTAAATGAGTATAAAATTCTTGTTTTTTATGATATAATTTTTTCGATCTAAAAACTAATCATATCAATGTTATTTTGCTTTAAAAATTAAAATATTTTTTTATGCTAATGTTGGTCTTTTTACTATTGCAAATCTTTTTGTTTTAAATGAATTAATTAATTAATAACATCATTATTTTTCAATAATTCCGCACTTGATCTATTTAATCCAGATAATTTGATTAATCTAGTATGTGGACGAAATTGCTTTGGTTATGCAATAATTCCCCCCCCCCCCCCCCCCCTCTATATATATATAAAATATGGTTCGTGTGAGTACCTAAAAAATGCAGAGTACCGTGAGTACCTGTGAACACACGGGTTTAAGATGTGAACATGCTTCGAAAAAATGTTTTTTTTTTAAATTTTTTTCATATTCATTTAGATACAAATAATATAAGCATATTTGTAAAAGAATTACACACATTCACACTTCGTAGCCTCTTAAAAGTCATGTGAACGTGGAAAAATTCATGTGAACATGCTTAGCTGTGAACATACGTTCACAACAGTGCAGTTCATGTGAACTTGCACGTTTCACATAGTTATAGTGTGTGTTTATGTGTGATTTTTTACAAGTAGTCTTATATTATTAATTTAAACATGATTATGAAAAAAAATTTCAAAAAAAATAATTTTAAGCGATGTACCTCCGGTACTCCGCAAAACTAGTGGTACTCATTTGAACCCAAATATATATATATATATATATATATATATATATATATATATATATATATATATATATATATACACACACACACACACACGCACACATATATATACAGAGAAAAAGAGAGAGAGATTTAGGTTTAAAAAAAATATCTCAATAAATAAAGAGTTCCAATGGTATCTTCCCAAAACCACAAGATTAAAATTTTCAAAGGTTACAATCAAATGAGAGGAAAAACACATGCTCCTCCCTTTTTTGCTACAATGGTATTTTCGTAATAATTGCATTCATAACACTTATAAAATGATCATTCACAATAGTTATTCAGCAATTGTCATTCACTTTAGTTATTTGACAAATTACTAACTTATTTACCTTAATTATTTGATCATTCACATAAGAACCTTTCAAATCCGTGAGAACACTCCAAAATGCACAATTTAAAAATTAAAATTTTAACTTAAAACCATTATTTGTTTTCAATATTAATAAATATCATAATCTAAATCTTTAAAATTTAAATTCATCAAATTTTATACTAAATGCACAAATTTGAACATTAAATGCACAAATTTTATCAAATGCACAAATTCGTACATAAAGTGGACAAATTTATTATGATATGTGTAAATGTTTATATCAAATTCATAAATTAATCAAATGTATTAATTTTATCATTAAATGCATAAATTTATACATTAAATGCACAAATTTTAGAGTTATTCTCACGTTTTCACGGAACTAAGAGTTTTTACCGGGACGCAACCCTATATATATCGAATATAATTTATTATTTAACAAATTACATGAAAAGAAAAGAATGTGTTTTACAACAAACTTATCCTATCAACAAGAGAAAAAAACCCAGTCAACTTTGGGGGGTTTAGGCAGATGATTTCAAAGTATGTGTTCGATATCTAACAAATGCTTAAAGATTGGAGTATAGTAGCAAAATCTATTCATTAATTATTCATTTATTGGAATTTATTATTACAACTTGTCCACGATTTCATTATGTTGTTTTATAATTCTTACCTTTTTATTTTTCACATCCTACCTACACTGCCGACATATATTAACTATATGTTTTTCATCTTGTCGAAAATTAATAATCTAACCATCAAATTTGAATCAAATTCGAAAAACAAAAAACAAAAATTCTATTAACTTGGTTTTGTTTATGACAATGGCAACAACAAATTTGAGAACATACCAAAAAAAAGTTTTGCAATGAAACAAATTACCTCATTTGTAAAAATTCAAAATAATATGTATTTATAATAGCTATATAACACCTGGAAGAATATATATATATATATATATATATATATATATATATATATATATATATATATATATATATATATATATATATATATATATATATATATATATATATATATGTATGTGTTAACACTATGTATTTATCAACTAATATTACAAGTATTTTAGTTTTCTAATCGCTGATAAAATATAATTCCGTTTAAAAGTTACAATTAAAAATTATCAACGGTGGTTTAAATAATGTGTAATATTTGACAACTGGTTTAAATAATTAAAATTTATTCCATGCAGGTTATTTACTGCTCCATGTAAGATTAATAGCCGGATTCAACCGGTTACCTATTGATTAAACATTGATTTACTAATTTTAGTTAGTTTGAGGTTTTCTATACAACGAAAAATGATTTGTGGTTAATCACAAAAACTAACAAGTTGAGAGTTTTTTTTGCACAATTATCCCTTTTATATATATAGATTAAAAAATTATGTGTTTATAAATTTATTAAAATATACTAAACATAAATAAAGATTATACAAACAATATTAAATAAGTAAAAAGTAAACATAATACAATATTAATAAAATCATATTTCATAACCAACTAGTTATTAAAAGTTATCCATGTAGTACGTGAGTTTATAAACTAGTGTGTGTGTGTATATATAAAATATGGTTCGAGAGAGTACCACCCATTATGCAGCGCACTAGAAGGTACCTTTAAAAAAACTGTTAAATTTTTTTTTTCATAAATATGTTTTAATTAACATTATGAAGATCATATGTAAATTTCACATACATTCACATCTTCTAGCTCCTAAAAAGTGATGTGAACTACACTGACATAATTTTGAAGATATGTGAACGTACATTATGTGATATGTGATTTCATGCCCTTAGAGTGTTCGAATATGCGTGAAATTTATATATCATCTGTGTAATGTTAATTAAAACATGTTAATGAAAAAATTAGTTTTAAGAGTGGTACCTTTTGGTGCGTTGCATAATGAGTGGTATTAACTTGAACATATATATATATATATATATATATATATATATATATATATATATATATATATATATATATATATATAGGTTCGTGTGAGTACTTAAAAAATGCAGAGTACCGTGAGTACCTGTGAACTTGCTCCGAAATAAAAATTTTTTTTAATTTTTTCATATTTATTTAGATACAAATAATATAATGCTATTCGTAAAAAAATTATATATATTCACACTTTCTAGAATCTTAAAAGTTATATGAACGTGAAAAAATTCATGTGAACATGCTTAATTGTGTACACACGTTCACAACAGTACAGTTCATGTGAACACACACGTTTCATATAGTTCTAGTGTGTGTTTATGTGTGATTTTTTGCAAGTAGTCTTGTATTATTAATTAAAACATGATTATGAAAAAAATTTCAAAAAAAATGGTTTTAAGCGAGGTACCTCTGGTACTCCGCAAAACTAGTGGTACTCATTTGAATCCAAATCTATATATATGTGTGTGTATGTGTTCTTTATTATTTTGAATTTTATTCTTTTCATTGTTTTCGTACCAAATGCATCCTCTTTTATAATTATTTTTGGTGAAAATTACTATGCGAATCAGTTAAAAAATCTTTGTTGAACTTTATCACTTGTTTTTATGAACCACATACCACTCTTATAAGTTTTACAAAAAAAAAAAAAGTCTCCAACCCACTTATTAAGTTTTAATAAAAAAAAAATTCATCTAACCAAATTACCCACAGTTTACGTTACCACATTAACGTGATACCCAACATTTACGTGATCTGTACTTTTTACTAATATTTTAATGAATTATGTTACAAAAAGTTATTAATAACGTAAAGTACCTTAGCTTTACGTTACTGATTCAATTTTTTCTTCTTTCCAAAAAAAAATTAGGTAATATGTCATATGATGGTGAATACCTAATTTGTATTAGGAAGTAGCAAAATTTGAATTTAGTAACGTAAAGTTAATGTACTTTACGTTACCAATCATTTTTTGTAACGTAATGCATTAAAATATTAGTAAAAAGTATTGATAATGTAAATATTGGGTATCACGTAAATGTGGTAACGTAAACTGTGGGTATTTTGATTAGTTTTTTTGGGTAAATCTTGATAAAATGGGTTGGATTTATGGTTATTTTAGTAGTTAACCCTAATTAAATTTAAGATTTATTGAGATTTTTTTAATTAAAAAGTATGTTTATGAAAAAAGAAGTTTAGACTAGTAGCATTTAATGTATTTTTTTTTCAATTAAACGCTTGTGAGTTTAAATCTCAGTTAAAACAGTATTTTTAATATGAGATAAAAATATAAAATATATATTCGTATTGCTTACAAAGAAAATTGTGTAGCAGAAATTCATAGTAATCTTTTATTTAAGACACCAAGTAAAAAAATTATATGCCATGGTTGGATATTTTAACGATCTCGTAATTTATATATTATAATAATTAGAATAATTGTCATCAGAAGAAACAAAAAAAATACATAGATTGAATAATCTGTGATGAAAAATTCAAGGGGAGATAAACTGATAATGTCCAAATAGAAAATCGTATCTCATTATCTTTTTCTTTTTGATGATTTAGACGTCTTATTTAATTTTGTTTTAAAAAAATAAGAGTAAATTACACGAATAGTCCTTGTGGTTGGAGGTTTTTGCGGTTTTCGTCCCTCAAAGTTTTTTTTACACCATTGGTCCAAAAAATGAAAACCTTTCACACAAATGGTCCCTGCCGTTAATATTAGCCGTTAGACCAGTTAAGTAACAAGGGTATTTTCGTCATTTTCATCTCAGGAACCATTTACGTAATTTTTTTAGAAGTTTAACTTTTTTTTTGTTTTTATTTTATATTCATTTTATTTTTATTATTTTATATACATTTTTTAATAGTTTGTAATTATCCCTTCAACTCTATTATCATCTCTCCAGTACCATGTCTATATTCACCAGCACACTTCCATTAAATCCGGCCACATGTGCCCAACCCAAATCAAACACGTATTTGCGAGAACCTTAGGAGCATCGAGATTTCTGCCAGCAACTTACGATGCACAGTTGGATGGAAGATGCAGAAGCGAGACGAATGGAACACCGCCCGCCGCTGTATATTCCAATTTCTCCATCCTCCGCCGCCTACACCCTCTCACCAGCCGGAAAAGCGATTTCCAAACAATCTCAACTCATAAAGATTACTAGAATTCGATATAATTGCAGGAAACATACCTCCCAGTTCGTTTTCATAAAGATTTAGCGATTCGAGCTGCAAAGAACACAACTCCTCTGGCACCGTTCCGGTGAACAAATTCATCGAAATATCAAGCAATCGTAATGCCGTCATCTTCTTCCATCCTACCGCCGGAAGCTCACCGGTAAGTGAGTTGTTGTAAAGCTCAATCTGGACAACATTCAACAATTCGGTGAGAAAACTTGGCATGGGACCGGTGATAGCCAGGTGATCCACGAGTTTACTGAGACGACCCAGTGAGTCGGGAATCGTTCCTTCTAAATTACAGTCCGTGAGCCATAACACTTCAAGGTTAGTAAGATTTCCGAACTCTGGTGGGATCTTACCGGCGGCGAATGGGTTGTAGGATAAGTTAAGCTGCTTCAGTCGAAATGTTTTCGAGCTCAGCTGGAATCATCTCGTCGATGATATTATCAACAATAGAAAACGTTTCAAGCTTCCGGAAAGTTACCATAAGCCGCCGGAATGTCACCGGAAAAGTTGTTTCCCGTCAAATCAACGAATATAAATTTTTTTTTTAAAAAATAAACTATTAAAAAATTACGTAAATGGTCCCTGAGATGCAAATGACGAAAATGCCCTTGTGACTTAACTGACCTAACGACTAATATTAACGGCAGGGACCATTTGTGTGAAATGTTTTCATTTTTTGGACCAATGATGTAAAAAAAACTTTAAGGGACGAAAATCGCAAAAACCCCCAAACCACAGGGACTATTCGTGTAATTTACTCAAAAAATAATTTTGGGATTTTAATGACGGCATAAAGAAATTAAAAAAAAATTATTATATTAGAAGAAGATTGGTAAACACGTGAAGACCAAGAGGACTGACACGTCCGTTTGTCATAACAAGCGCGTGACGCAAAACTTCCAGTTGGCATCCCAACTTTCTTTGCTGGCCGACCTTATCCCCTTCTTCTCTTTCCCCAATTTTCATTTTCATTTTCATTTTCATTTTCATTTTCAATTTTTCTTTTCTTTCTTAAATACTACTACTACTACACATATATGTATTTGAATATTTTATAATCTTCTTTCTCTAACAGCTTTACACACACACACACACACCTGCAACAAACAAACCCCTCCATTTAAGATCCATCACACAGATATAGGATCAAACCCTAGATTTTCTTTCACTTTAATTTTCATCATCTCAATCATTATCCTCCAATTCCTTCCATACAGGTCAGTTTTCCTCTTCCTTCTTTAATCTATTATTTTCTCTAATCTTTTTCCGCTTTTACATATATGTTTCTATTGCGATTGGCCTCTGTTTGGATTCCAATTTATGTGTTGTTGACTGACCTATACTGCTTTTGACTAGGATTTTTAGTCTGTTAGGGTTCTTAATACACTTCTTGGATCTGTGTGTTTCTTTTTGGTTTGTGTGAATTTTATGATCTTGATAAATGTGTGATGTTCCTTTGCCTGATTTCAGATCATTGCTTAGTTGGACTTTCGGTTTCCGATTAAAAATTTGGGGTTTGCTCTTGTTTCGAAACGGTGATTTGATATTCAAGCTAAATAAAATGATTTCAAAGTCGTATGCGAATTTGTTAGATTTGGCTAATGGGAATTTTCCTGCTATGGAAGAACCTAGAAGGAAGATGTTCTCCAGGACAATGACTGTCCCTGGGGTTCTATCAGAGCTGGATGATGATCAAGCTCGTAGTGTTTCATCTGATGCCCCTTCGACGGTTATGGCTGATAGGTTAATCGTTGTAGCTAATCAGTTGCCCATAAAAGCTTCCCGTAGAATTGATGATGACGGAGAATCGTCATGGAACTTCAATTGGGACGAGAATTCCTTGTATAAGCATATTAAGGATGGTTTGCCTGATGAAATGGAGGTTATTTACGTAGGCTCTCTTAGGGCTGACATCGACCCTAGTGAACAAGATGACGTTTCACAGATGCTGCTAGAAAGGTTTAAATGTGTGCCTGCTTTTCTCCCTCCATCGGTTTTAGACAAATATTATCATGGGTTCTGTAAGCAGCATTTGTGGCCCCTGTTCCATTACAGGCTGCCATTCTCAGCTAGTCATGGTGGTCGGTTTGACCGATCTTTGTGGGAAGCTTATGTGGCTGCAAACAAGATATTCTCGCAGAAGGTGATTGAGGTGATAAATCCTGATGACGATTACGTGTGGATTCACGATTATCATTTAATGGTGCTTCCGACCTTCTTGAGGAGACACTTTAATAGGCTGAGGATGGGGTTTTTCCTCCATAGCCCCTTCCCGTCGTCAGAGATATACAGGACTTTGCCCGTGAGAGAGGAGATCTTGAAGGCACTTCTAAATGCAGATCTGCTTGGGTTTCACACATTTGACTATGCCCGCCATTTTCTTTCTTGCTGTAGTAGGATGCTTGGCTTGGAGTACCAGTCAAAAAGGGGGTACATTGGGTTGGAATACTATGGGAGGACCATTGGGATAAAAATTATGCCGAGTGGGATCCACATGGGACAAATGGAATCTGTGTTGAGGCAGTCGGATAAACAATCGAGGGTTCGAGAGCTTGCACAGCAATTTGAAGGGAAAACTGTGCTTCTTGGTGTTGATGATTTGGATACATTTAAAGGCGTAAATCTCAAGGTTTTGGCAATGGAACAGATGCTCAAGTCACATCGTAGCTGGCTAGGACATGCCGTCTTGGTGCAGATCTTAAATCCTGCTCGTGGCAAAGGCCGACATGTGGAGGAGATAGAATCTGAGATAAGAATGAGCTCTGAAAGAATCAATCAGGAGTTGGGAAGTCCAGGGTACACGCCTATTGTGCTTATTGACAAGCCGCTTAGTTTAAGTGAAAAGGCTGCGTATTATACTATCTCGGAGGCTGCTGTTGTCACAGCTATAAGAGATGGTATGAATCTCACTCCATACGAGTATGTCGTGTGCAGGCAAGGGATTTCAGAATCTGATGCTTCCAATTCTCCACAAAAGAGCATGCTAGTGGTCTCCGAATTTGTGGGGTGTTCACCTTCTCTAAGTGGTGCTATACGGGTCAACCCATGGAACGTGGAAGCGACGGCAGAAGCTTTGTACGAGGCTATATCAACTTCAGATATTGAAAAGCAAATGCGTCACGAGAAACATTATAAATATGTCAGCAGCCATGATGTGGCTTATTGGTCACGTAGCTTCTTTCAAGATTTGGAGAGGACCTGTGCTGACCATTTCCGGCGTCGGTGTTGGGGTATAGGGCTAAGCTTTGGATTTCGAGTCGTAGCCCTTGATCCGATGTTCAGGAAATTGTCCACGGACGCCATTATGGATGCTTACGCACGTGCTCAGAATAGAGCCATCTTGTTGGACTATGATGGTACCGTCATGGCACAATCATCCATTGATAAATTTCCAAGTGAGAATGTTATCTCCATTTTCAACAGACTATGCAATGATCCTAAGAATATGGTGTTTGTTGTGAGCGGACGAGGTAAAGACGATCTTGGCAAATGGTTTGCCCCATGTGAGAAACTGGGCATCGCAGCTGAACATGGTTACTTCATGAGGTATATTATCGTTTTAAACGCACCATACACAAAACTATCACACTTGAATTCACAAATTCTAAAAAGTAAAATTATGTGATACCAGGTGGCCGGCTGATAAAGAATGGGAGACGTGTGCACAAGGTAGCAATTTTGGGTGGATGCAGATGGCAGAGCCTGTTATGAGATTATATACAGAGTCCACTGATGGTTCTTATATAGAAAGGAAAGAAAGTGCGCTGGTTTGGCACCATCAGGATGCTGATCCAACATTCGGCTCGGCTCAAGCCAAGGAAATGTTAGACCATCTTGAAAGTGTGCTTGCTAATGAACCCGTTGTTGTGATAAGTGGTCAGTACATTGTCGAAGTAAAACCACAGGTATTGCATATATTGTCTTTCTTGATGTAGTGGTTACCATCCAAAAAATGGATAAAGAAAAAACAAGAATGGCATAGTCTGACTAACTGTTTGGTACGGTTGTAGGGGGTGACAAAAGGTTTAGTTGTGGAAAAGATATTTGCATCGATGTTGAGAAATGGAAGAGGAGCTGATTTTGTACTGTGTGTTGGAGATGATAGAAGTGACGAGGACATGTTTGTGATGATTGGTGATTCTATAAAGGCTCGTGTGATATCCAACAACAAATCAGTATTTGCTTGCACGGTGGGACAGAAACCGAGTAAAGCAGAGTACTATTTGGATGACACAGTAGAAGTGATAAACATGCTTGAGAATCTTGGAGAGTTCTCAGGGTCTGAAGAAGATGATCGTGGGAGCTCACCTTGAGCTTTCTCTGCTATGTCAAGATTCAAGGCAGAGAGTTTGTACATTCTGATCCAGAAAGCGAGCGGTAAAGAAGGCTTTTTCTTTTTCTTCTTTTAATTATAGGGTTGCAGCTGAGTTTGTTTAGTTATTTCTTTTATTGGAAACATGGAAGATTAAAAAGGGGTTAGATTGTGGACATAGGCAGGCTAAAGGTGATTGGTTTTTCTTTATTTCTTTCTGTCCGAATGAACAGATTATGAAGACTCTTGTTACCTGGTCCTTTGACGTAAGTCTTGATGGACTTTTTACCTTGGTTCTTAATTTTGCCTTTGGGTCGCTGAACTTTACTATATACCAGTGATTCTAATCGTGTCTATATATGTGCAGTATACCTTTGGAGGAAAAAGCAGGTAAGTTTCCAATAAATATATCTTATTGTGATATGCGAATGTTTGATATTTGTTTACACCAACTAATCCAGGTATGTAAAATGTCTTGTTTAGTCCAAACCTTGGGTGGTTTTTTGGTTTACTTTCTTGACATGGACATAATGTCAGCAGTCTAATCAATTATTGGATGCACACCATGTTTTCCTTTTACCAAAATGAATGGAACAGAAAAAATAAAAATGGGCAAGGGATAAAAACTACACATTTTAGATGGTTGGCTGGTACTGTTCTGGGCTCAGATACAAGTAGTAAATGGTCAAGTAGTCAACTGGGTCAGGATAGAGAAGGTACATTCATCTTGATGAATAACGTATGCTTCTTGCTTCTTTCCAGATATCACATCATTTGCTTGCTTGATATTAATGGATCTGTTTGATCGTTAGTTGCAAATTTTGCTGATTAGAATCTCACAAAAATATTGTCGACGGTTAGCTGAAAGCGTTTCTTGTTAAACATGATACACGAATCTGCTGATCCTCATAAATAGTTGTTACCAAAGCTAATCACATAAATAGTTGTTACTAAAGGTTATCATGTTGAAATGCTTATCGTTGCTTTTTTGGCTGTGCAAATGCTACATGATCGATCGACTGATCCTGCAAATGCTACATGATCGATC
This sequence comes from Centrapalus pauciflorus, assembly GCA_020465985.1. Lineage (NCBI taxonomy): Eukaryota > Viridiplantae > Streptophyta > Magnoliopsida > Asterales > Asteraceae > Centrapalus > Centrapalus pauciflorus. Next base: position 54,990 of record JAANYP010004341.1, read on the forward strand.
GACTGATCCTGCAAATGCTACATGATCGATCGACTGATCCTATATTTCTAGTCTTTGTAAATAATTCCTAACAAGATTTTTGATATGATGATGCTAGCAAGCAGCAAGATTGACATTTTTTTTTGTTATTTATATTTTGGAGACATTTAATCTATATTTAAGTTGATTTGACATTTGTACACACTCGTTGGACCGATCTTCTTAGTTCCACTTCCACAACATACTGTTGGTCTTCTTCAACTATATTAAGGATGACGTCAAAATGATCTCACACACGTACCCATCTAATTCCAGGTTCTCTCTATTGGCTTAGGGTGTGATTAAATGGGCATCAAGTTATCAAAAGCATATTCATTGAAATTACATTGCATGGACATTGGTGAATGGTTATATATGGAAACTATGAAGGGTGTGTGAATTGAGGCTATGTGTTCGAATGTGTGTGTCTATATATGTATGTATTTATTTATGCATGTATGTATGTATGTGTATGTGTGTGTGTATATATATATATATATATATATATATATATATATATATAGTCAGGATTAATGGGGTACCATGTTAGACTGGGGAACTGGAGTCCACCCATGTTTGGTTATAAGTAAAAAATGGTAATATAGTCAATTAGAATCTTAATTAACAAATAACAACTAATGAATTAATAAATCCCTTAATTATAGGGATTTACTTCCATAACATATCTATAATAAATTTCAAAATGAGCTTTAATGAACATGTTCAATTGCATTCGACAATGGGTTTTAGTGAACATGTTCAATCGGATTCAACAATGGGTTTTAGTGAACATGTTCAATTAGATTCGACAACGGGTTTTAGTGAACATGTTCAACCAGATGTGTCAAATAAATGTATTTATTATTTTCATCAAACCATTCGTGAATGTTCAATTTTATTTACGTTATTGAACATGTGCAATCGGGATTTATTGTGTTTTTAGTCGCTTTTAGCCGTTTTAGTGATAAAGCAATATTGACGGTATTGAACATGTTCAATCGTGGTTTATAGAGTGTCGTCATTGCACATGTTCAGTATGGGTGTAAGGAATGATATTAATTAAAATGGAGATTTTCATGAGATACACGGAATCTTTGATTCTAATTTAAATTTTCAATACCATTTTTACCCCAACATTAATTAATGTGGGAAAGAATTTTAGGCAAAATCTATATTATATTTTAGCTTTTAATGATAAATGATTGGCTATAAATGGTTCCCCGGTACCCCAGTCTAACTTGGTACCCCATTGATCTTGAATATATATATATATATATATATATATATATATATCCTATAATCTATATTACTATTTATAACCCATCCTTACCCCCCTCTAACGACACAACCCTATCCAACCAACCATCTATCTTTACCCAAGGCATGACTATATCTTGCACTGCTTGCTCATCCAAACTCAACCCTACCCACATTGCCTTACCTACCCTATATTTACATAACTATTCAACCAACACTCTGTTAGCAATGGTGGATGGAGTGGCTCTGGCTGTAATAGCGGCAACGGTTGAAGTGGTGTTCGTGGATAAAAGTGTGGCGATGGCAATGATGTATGACTTCAAGTATGTTATTTCAACTTGAGGGTTTTTTGCACAAATATCCTTAATATTAATATATTAACTTCAAAATAATTAGTTGTGAAAAGGTGGTGATGCTACAGTCGTCATTCATGGAGGGCTAAACTGTAATATTCTTGTTAGTATGGTTAATAAGGTGCAGAAGAATAATAAGTTTGTTAATCATTCTGTTAACAAACAGTTAGTGTTGAAGTCTATAAATAGATATAAGCATCAGATGTATGAACTCACTAATTCAGTCTTTCAGATTTGTAACTCTCTCATTTTCTAGATCTAATAACAGTTGAAGTTCTTGATCGTTATTCATTCATATTATTTCCTCAATTCATAACAATTGGTATCAAAGCCAGGTTGCTTAACCTGGGAAGATTGAGGAAAGCAGACGAAGTGATCACAGCAAGATTGGGCTAAAATCAAATCAAACAATGGTGTCAACAAAGTTTGATTTGGAAAAATTCGATGGGAAGAATGATTTTGGACTGTGGCGCCTCAAGATGAGAGCACTACTGGTACATCAGGGCATCGTAGGTGCTCTAGTTGGAGAAGAAAGTCTCCCTCATACGATGTCAGAGAAGGAGAAGAGAGATACCCTTGAGAGAGCACACAGTGCGATCATCTTGTGTCTTGGTGATCGAGTGCTTAGGGAGGTATCGAAGGAAACAACGGCTGCTGGAATATGGGCAAAGCTTGAGAGCCTGTACATGACAAGATCGCTGGCAAACAGACTCTACCTGAAGAGAAGATTGTATACTTTTCAGATGGCCACTGGAAAGTCAATCGATGATCATGTAGACGAATTCAACAAGCTTATCCTCGATCTTGAAAATATAGAGGTAATTCTCGAAGAAGAAGACAGAGCAATCTTGTTTCTCACCTCCCTGCCATAATCGTATGAGCATTTTGTAGATACTCTGATGTATGGGCGAGACAGTCTAACCATGGATGAAGTACTAGCTGCAATCAACTCGAGAGAACTCAAGAAAAGGTCAGACTCTAAGGAAGAAATAGCAGAGGGTCTGGTTGTTAGGGGAAGATCAGATAAGAGAGACTTCAAGAACAAAGGCCAGTGGAGATCAAAGTCAAGAAGCAAACGCAAGTGCTTCATCTGTCACTCTGAAAATCACCTGAAACGAGACTGCCCTGAGAAGAAAAAGGGGAAAGGAGAAGGGACATCAAGAAACCAGGTATGTCAAGCATCTGATGTTCAATCTGAAGGATATGATAGTGCAGAGGTTTTAGTGGTTACCCCTCATTCTTCTGATGATGAGTGGATAATGGACTCTGGGTGTTCATACCATATGACCCCCTGCAAGGAATTGTTGACTGAATTTGAAAAAGTCAATATGGGCAGTGTGATGTTAGGAGACAATACACCCTGTGAGATTGTGGGTGTGAGCAAGGTGACTTTAAAAATGAAAGATGGGTCTCAGTATGATCTAAAGAAGGTGAGATACATCCCCAAGTTAAAAAGAAATTTGATCTCCTTGGGAAGCCTTGAAGAAGAAGGTCTGCAAGTCAAGATGGGAGGTGGAAAAATTCGTGTGATTAAGGGTGCCTTAACTATGATGCAGGGAACCAGAGCAAAGAACAACATTTACATCCTTGATGGGAACACTCAAATCAATTCCTCTGCTGCATTTAATGCTACTGCCAACAAAGAAACCATGCTGTGGCACAACAGACTTGGGCACATAAGTCATCAAGGTCTAAAGGAGCTTGAGAAGAGGAACGTTTTTGGCAGATTAAGCATTGGTGAAGCTGAATTCTGTGAGCACTGTGTCTATGGAAAATCTCACAGAGTTAAATTCAGCAGAGCACAACATAAGTCCACAGGAGTTCTAGACTACATCCACTCTGATCTATGGGGGCCTGCAAGATCAGAAACTCTAGGAGGTGCCAGATACTTCATGACTTTAATTGATGACTTCTCAAGAAGACTGTGGGTCTATTTGCTAAAAACAAAGGATGAGGCATTTGACAAATTCAAACAGTGGAAGGTCATGGTTGAAACTCAAACTGGCAAGAAAGTCAAGAAGTTGAGAACTGATAATGGTATGGAGTTTTGCAATCAAAAGTTTGATCAATACTGCAGAATGAATGGCATGTTAAGACATCTAACAGTCCCAGGCACCCCCCAACAAAATGGGCTTGCAGAAAGGATGAATAGAACCTTGTTAAACAAGGTTAGATGCATGATGTCTCAAGCTGGTATGCCAAAGAAATTCTGGGGGGAAGCAATCAGTACTGCAGCATATCTGATAAACAGATCACCTTCAACAGCTCTGAACAATGACACTCCAATGATGATGTGGTCTGGTGAACAAACAGACTATAGAAATTTAAAGGTGTTTGGTAGTGTAGCTTATGCTCATGTTAGTCAAGGAAAGCTAGAAAACAGGGCTGTCAAATGCATCATGCTTGGGTATCAGGATGGAGTGAAGGGGTACAGACTGTGGAGGTGTGAATCAGGTCCTGGAAAAGTGTTGATCAGCAGGGATGTGACGTTTAATGAACATCAATTTTACAAGGATACTTTGGGAGGTACAAAAGAACCAGGTGATAGTGTTCAGAGGTGGAGCTCGATTCAGAAGCAGTTGAACCAGAAGTACAGCACCAGCATGGAGAGTCAAGTCAGACATCCACACCTGATGCACCGTACCAACTAGCCAGAGATAGGGTCAGAAGACAGATTACAAAGCCAGCAAGGTTCAGATACAATGAGGAGCTGACTGCAATTGCCTTTATAGCAGCAGAAATGGAAGCTAATTGTGAACCACTAACGTACAATGAAGCAATCTCAGCCCCTGACAAACATAGATGGATAGAAGCTATGGAAGATGAAATAAAGTCTCTGCACAAGAATCAGACATGGCAACTGGTGGATAGGCCCAAAGGGAAGAAGCTGGTTGGTTGTAAGTGGTTGTACAAGGTGAAAGATGGAATACCTGGAGTGTGTGAACCAAGGTATAAGGCAAGGCTCGTAGCAAAAGGGTACAACCAGGAAGAAGGGGTGGACTACACAGAGATATTTTCTCCTGTAGTCAAACACACATCAATCAGAATCATGCTTGCATTAACAGCATGTATGGACTTTGAGCTTGAGCAATTAGATGTCAAGACTGCATTCCTACATGGAGATCTTGAAGAAACAATTTATATGAAGCAGCCTCAAGGATTTGAAGAAGAGAAAGGAAAAGATAAAGTGTGCCTTTTAAAGAGATCTCTGTATGGGCTGAAACAGGCTCCAAGAAGGTGGTACCTCAAGTTTGATGAGTACATAAGCTATGATAGCTGTGTGTACTTCAAAGAGTGCAGCAGTGGGAATATGGTGTATTTACTACTGTATGTGGACGACATGCTCATAGCTTGTAGAGATTTAACAGAGATCCAAGTCACTAAGGAGCTGCTCAAGGCCAAGTTTGAAATGAAGGAACTTGGACCAGCAAAGATGATTCTGGGAATGGAAATTAAAAGAGATAGGCAGAAAAGAATGTTGAAACTTTCTCAATCAGCATACACAGAGAAAGTGGTTCAAAAATTCTTCATGGATGGAGGCAAGCCAGTTACTACTCCTATTGGAGCACACATTAAGCTGTCAGCTAAAGACTCACCTAAAGATGAAGCAGAGATGGAAGAAATGAAGAAAGTTCCATATGCCAGAGCAGTGGGTAGTTTGATGTACTTAATGGTGTGCACAAGGCCTGACTTATGCTATGCAACAAGTGTAGTAAGCAGATATTTGGCAAATCCTGGCAAAGAGCACTGGAGAGCAGTTAAATGGATACTAAAGTACTTAAATGGTACTAAGTCTGTGGGGCTGATATTTGGAAACAAAGGAGATTATGGTGATACAATTCTTGGATATAGCGACTCAGATTATGCAAAAGACTTAGATAGAGGCAGATCAATCAGTGGATATATATTCAAAGTTTTGGAATGCACTGTGAGTTGGAAAGCAGCATTGCAACGAGTAGTAGCTCTATCATCGACAGAAGCAGAGTATATAGCTCTTACAGAAGCTGTGAAAGAAGCTCTGTGGCTCAAAGGTTTTATAACAGAGATGGGAATAAGGCTTAATAACACAGTGGTGTTATGTGACAATCAAAGTGCGCTGCATTTGTCTAAGAATCACGCATATCATGAAAGAACTAAACACATCAGTGTTAAGTTGCATTTCATCAGAGATGTGATAAACTCAAAGGAGGTGTGTGTAGATAAAGTGCACACAGAAGATAATTGTGCAGACATGTTAACAAAGCCACTGCCGAGTTCCAGATTTAAAGAATGCTTAGAGGAACTCAGTATTGTTGGAGGCTGGAATGAAGACTGTTGATCAAGGTGGAGAATGTGAAAAGGTGGTGATGCTACAGTCGTCATTCATGGAGGGCTAAACTGTAATATTCTTGTTAGTATGGTTAATAAGGTGCAGAAGAATAATAAGTTTGTTAATCATTCTGTTAACAAACAGTTAGTGTTGAAGTCTATAAATAGATATAAGCATCAGATGTATGAACTCACTAATTCAGTCTTTCAGATTTGTAACTCTCTCATTTTCTAGATCTAATAACAGTTGAAGTTCTTGATCGTTATTCATTCATATTATTTCCTCAATTCATAACATTAGTAATTAATATATAAATAATATATTACGAAATTAATAAATTAAATTTGTTATATAGAAAACCAAAACAGAAATTTGTTAAAAACTTGGATCCCAAAACAAAATGACAAAATGGACATTTTCACATATTTAAACGGTAAACTCATTAACTTTAATGGATGATGCACCAAATAAGAAAGCAAACAGTACAAACAGGAATCACCAATCCGTAAATCTAAACAAACTTACTCTAGTTTATACAAGTGTCCTACTAAATGGGCGTTTGTTGTTTGGGCTTGCTTATTTTTTGTAACTTAGAATTAAAAAACAAAACAAACAAAAAAAAAAAAAGTAAAACATGCACAAAATAACTGTACATAAGCAAACAAGTCTAAAGAGAGACTAGAAGTTATAGCTAACAATCAACCCGAGACTAAAGGGAGATACAAACATATAAAAAAAAGTGACATCCCACGAGAGGAGCTTCCACTGCATGAGCCCGTAAACAATACCGACCAAACAACGAGCCTATGGAGGAACTAGAAGTCGCGAGCTAACAACCAACCCGAGATTAAAAGAGAACTCAGGAGTGAATGGAGATACAATCATATAAAAATAGGTGACATTTTATGGGAGGAGCTTCCACTGCATGAACCCAGAAACGATTCTGAAGGAAACAATAAAGACTAGACAAAACCAAGGAGATCGAGAATACCAACAATAGACGATGAAGAAAAAAAAATGTAAAATGAAACATGCTACAAGTACCAGCAGGTGAAAAAATCCATTCCGACGAAGATATGTCTATATTGTTTACTATTTTGAAAATTCCATGAAACGAAAAACATTGCACCTTAATGAAATGCTCCCAACCCGGAAGCTTACCCTCGAAAACTTTCTGATTTTAGAGTTTTCAAATAACATAGAACAGGATCCACACCATAGCATTCCAAATTGCTTTTCTGGAAGGGGATCCTTGAAGCGGATTGGTGAATCTAATAGCTAGGGATGAGTGGAAACCAAACCGAAAAACTCGAACCAATTGATTTGTGTTCAGATTTCCCTTTAATATCATACCGGCTTTTAGATATTTAAGTGGATTTTTAGTATATATAATTTTCTAATTTCCGACATTGTTTTAAGTTACATTATATATTTGTTCAATTCTTAACGGAATCGACTTCTCTTTATAATTTCTATATTTCTTACTTGCTAGTACGTGGTGAACTTTGGTTTGTGAAGTATTAGTTATTAACTTCTTTTCTCCTAATCTCCTATTTATTTCTTATCAAACCTTAGCTATTGAATTTGAAACATTTCAGCTTTCCGGTTTCAAGCAAATGTGAATCTCTTATATCAATTTCGAATGAAAGCTGACTAGGGTCACCTATTATAAAACCATACCTGTTAAAAAGCCCAACTTTAGCAAAAAAAAAAAAAAAAAGTCGAATTTTAGTATTTAAAAGTCCCAAGATTTTTTGGATTTTAACCCAAAACCAAACTGTATTGAAAAACAAAAAACGAAAAACCATGATTTCAAACTAAAAAGTAAAAACCCAATAATCCAAACTGAAAAATCAAAAAACCAAAAACCAAACGGTTTCTCTAACCAAAAAACTGAAAATTTTGGTTCGGGTTTGGATTAGGCTAGAAATCAAACTAAGCCGACCCATGCTCATCCCCCACTAATAATATCCAAAACCAAATGAACCATAAGAATTCCAATCCATGTACCCACTATTTGAAAACATAACAATTTTAAGAGTCGACATTGTAAGAAAGAGTGGTTGATTGATTGCACATCCTCATCATATTGAGGATTCAACGAAGAGTGCAAATCAATTCCAATGTCGTTAAGAACTTTACAAATTTGAAGCTTGCCGAGTAGAAGCTGCTAAATGAATGCAAAGATTTTCCTTGGAACTTTTTTTAAACACACGATTGGCGTCCAAGCTGTCGATTGAGCCTTCTCGTGAATAATGCTTTGGATCCCTTTACCGAAAGAGCTTCATTGTTTTCAAGGAACCACCATTAATGATCAGCCTCTAAAGAATCAAAGTTAATCATCCTAATCATACCTTCCAACTCTTCTCTCTCATCCACCAAATGCAAAACTACTGGATCCCTCACCACCTCTTCCTCAACGATTGACCCATGAACTATCATATCTTGAACCGACACTATTTTGTTACTCTCTAAGTAGAACAATTCAGGAAATCAATTTTTTAAGTTCAAATTTACCCTTGTCCTCCTTCACCAATTTCTAAGAAGACCCATATTTGATGCCCGAAGACTTCCCAATATTAACACCTCCGCTTGAAAAATTGTATAATGTCACATCCCATTTGACCCAAGCTGGCTTCCTCTTTCGATAAGCATTAGTAATAAAATTCCAAGCAAGTATTTAAATAAACATGTGTGACAAACATTTATTTGCTTTTTAACCCTTCAACCCGCAAATTTTATAAAGTATGATTCGTCAAAACCGGTCAAATCAAAGTTATTCGGCCGGTTTGAAAAACTATTTTAAGGTTGGTTTTTTTTGAAAAATTTACAAATTGAGGTTACTTGTCAGTTAACTGTTTGCAACTTTAAACTAGTTGAGTTTATTTTATTTATATGTATGTATTATACATCAATTGTCTGTTTTGTTTTTTTTTTTTTTAATCCTTAAGTTATCAAAGTGGAATGTTAGTATATGTTTATCAAGTAAAATACTATTTCATTTTAAAGGTTATATGTTTATTAAGTAGATTCATACATTTTAAAAATAGGTTATATGCTTATTTAGTTCTTAAAAAAAAATATTAAGAGCAAATTCAATTAATAGTTTCCGATAACATGTTTGTAGCAACCATTATTTATTAATTTATGAGTAAATTACAGAAATGGTCCTTGTGGTTTGTTCAAAGTTATGGAAACGGTCACTCAACTTTTAAAGTTGCAATGACGGTCCCTCAAACCACTATTTACTTGCAGAAACGGTCCTTCTATTTCTAAACCTTTTAAAAGTGACAATTTTACCATTTTGCTCAATTACAAGTTTGGTCCTTCCACTATATAATTTAATTTCAAATTTGGTCATATTCTTAAATTTTCATTATTGATTTAAAATTAGAAATATTAATTTAATAAATCATGATTTGATTTATTATTAAATATGTTATTATTATTAATTATATGTATTTATTTTTGAAAGTAAATCTATATTTATTTATTAAAAATTATTTCTATTTACATACTTAATTAGTTAATTAACCTCTTTTATGTATTCAAGTTATTTATTAAAGATTTATTTATTTTATTATTCATTTGATTAAACTATTTGTGTATTTTTATCATTTATACTTTTCCATCTATCTGTGTCATTATGTTAATAAATTTTGAATTTATCTAAATTCAGATTTAAGTTAATAATTCATTACGTTTATAAAATTTGACTTAAATTTTCTAATTTTTTATTTTTGATTTAAATATTTTTGACGCCAATTTGACTTAAATGTGTTATTTTGTTTATTTTGATTTAAATATTTTGTTATGCTAGTAAATTTTGATTTCAGTATAGCCTTTCATTGGTTTTGCTTTACAATTTTGCGTTAATACTAAAGTGAAAATGAACAAAATATTTAAGTGAACACGAATAACACACATATTAATGTACAAAATTGTAAATCAAAAGTTCAAAACGAGTAAAATACTATTTATTGGTATAAGAAATTATTTAAATTAAAATAAATTAAATACTAAATTTAAATTAAATCGTATTAACGTAACAGAATATTTAAATCAATAGTCATAAAGTATTAGATTTAAATTTGAAACGTTTTAGCCAAACAAAATATTTAATTTAAAACGAAAAAAAACTAAATTTACATGTTTTTATAAAAATCATAATAAGTCAAAATGTAATCAGGTAATAAAATAGTTAAATGAAAAGGTAACATTAATTAACATTTTTTGCATTAATTAATAACCATAACTTACAAAATAAATTCTTCATAATTGCATTAATTATCATTAATAAAATCCTTAAATTACATACTTGTGCTAATTACATGGATTGAAAGCTTATGTGTTACAATTAGGGCTTGCCAACATTATAATAGTATGTTCAATGTTAAACAATATCATATTCAATACAAAATCTAAATATTAGTTAGTTACATTTTAATACATTTTGATTTAATTATAAAGTATTAGTTACATTTTAATTAGTTACATTTTAATTAGTTACATTTTAATACAAATAGTTCAATCAATGAATAATAAAATAAATAAATCTTTAATAAATAACTTGAATACATAAAAGAGACATAAATTAACTAATTAAGTATAAATATAGAATTAACTTTTAATAAATAAGTATAGATTTATTTTCAAAAATAAATAAATATAATTAATTAATAATAATAATATACTTAATAATGAATCAAATCATGATTTATTAAATTAATATTTCTGATCTAAAACCAAAAATGAAAATTTAAGAATATGAGCAAATTTGAAATTAAATATAAGTGGAGGGACCAAACTAGTAATTGAAAAAAGGGGAAAACTGTCATCTTTAAAAGTTTTAGAAACAAAAGGATCGTTTCTGCAAGTAAATAGTGATTTTAGGGACCATCATTGCAACTTTGAAAGTTGAGGGACCGTTTACATAATTTTGAACAAACCACAGAGACCATTTTTGTAATTTACTCTTAATTTATAAATAATTTTCATTAAGCAATTTCCAACACCTTATAAAACCATCTAAGTTTCATTTTCTTTCTTGTCTTTTGTAGCATGACATTGTTTTATTGTGTGTGCATTTAACTTCTTTATTATATTATGAATATGAGTATAAGAAGAAATACATTTATTATGTTGTTATATTATAAATTAATAATAACACTTTTTATAGAATGTATGTATGTATAAATGTATAATTGAGGGGATATGATTTTGTTGGGAAAAATATATATATAAAGAAAAAGAAAAGAAAAGAAAAGAAAAGGAATTAATGAAAGATTTAAGTAGTAAAATAGGGTAGTAATGATAGATTTGAAGGATTGTTATGTAAGCATGTCCATGTCCTTAAAGGAAATTCCTAGGAATATTTCTTTCCCTTGTATCATGTTTGTGGGACATGTCTCTGTCGCGTAGGCTCCACTCGCCGACCTTTGCGACTCTTCTTCTACACCTTTGTCCCCCCTGCCTCTCCCTCTCCCTCTGCCTCCCCTTTCCTGTTTCCATTTACTTTATTAACTTTTCCTCTTTTGTCATTTTTATATCATTTACAAACATAAAAAATTGCAATTTATATTATTTTTAGTTCTGGAAGATAAATATATCGTAACTAAAAGGATAGATTTATTATTTTTTTAAAATTATAATGTGTTAATGTTAACCCAAATCTTTATATTTAAAAAAAAACATAAACTTTTATTTGTTTATTTAATTTTCTTTGTTATTAACTAGGTTATGAACCCACATATTACGTGGATAACTTTTGATAAATAATTATTTACATAAAATGTGTGTAAATTTAAAACCAAACCAATATAAATATAAATATTATATATATAATTTGAAATTCAATTTTATGTGATAAAAATGTTATACTTACATACACACACATATATAATTATACATATATAACAATCATAAATAAAAAAAATTCCTTTTCACATGTAATATATGTATTTCAATATTTTATGTCAAATAGTGGATAGAACTAATTATTTATTATTGTTTATATATTTTAGAAATAATAAATTATATTTATCTTTTATTTTATTTTAAATATAATAAAATGTATTTATCTTTGAAATAGTTCTTATTTTAAAATAATAATAAGTATTTATATTTTTAAGTGAAATGTAGTGATGCCGTGTGACAATTTGTGTTCTCCTTTATTTTATATATATATATATATATATATATATATATGGAGAGGTTCTTTTAAGAACCTTAAAGATGGTGAGAACCTAAGAACCTTTTAGAGCCCTTGGATCAAAAGGGTATTTTTAGAATAAAAAATATTATCTTTCTCTCTCCACCTTTTTCTATTGTATTCATCTTTTTTTCACTTTCTCTCTCTTACTTTTTTTTTTCATTTTCATTTTCTCTTTCTTTTATAAGAATTCATTTTAATATTAAAAAAACGGATTTTATTAAAAAATAACCTTTTTTCTATATAAAAAATTATTTAATTGCTAAAAAATTAATGTATTCTATATAGAAATATTATGTGTCTATATAGAATGTTATACAATTTTATATCTTTATATGTAGATTAACATTACTACTCATAATATATGTAGAATGCTATTTTTGTTATATATTTCATGTATTTTTATGTTTATTATACAAATCTATATCTTTTTTGTAGATTAACATTACTATTCATTGTGTTTTTGGTATATTTTATATCAGTTGCATACCAAGTGTTCGATAAAATGTCTAAATGAAATCTTATTTTTTTGTTTCAATGTGTTTTTGGTATATTTTATCATTTAATCTACGTAGAATATATAATACTTGACATTCTACGTAGATTGCATGTCATTCTACGTAGATTGCATGACATTCTACGTAGATTGTACATAGATTGAATGTCATTCTACGTAGAATATATGATACTTGACATTATACACGACATTCTACGTAGATTGCATGGCATTCTACGTAGATTGCATGCCATTCTACATAGATTGAATGTCATTCTACGTAGATTGAATGTCATTCTAAGTAGATTATACATAGAATATGTTCGTCGATACTCTACGTAGATTGCATGTCATTCTACGTAGATTACATGTCATTCTACATAGATTGAATGTCATTCTACGTAGATTGCATGTTATTCTACGTAGATTAACAGTTTTATTCTATGTATTTTTAGTATATTTTATATCAGTTGCATACCAAGTGTTTGATAAAATGTCTAAATTAAATCTTCTTTTTTTTGTTTCAATGTGTTTTTGATATATTTTATCATGTAATCTATGTAGAATATATATGATATTTGACATTCTACACAACATTCTACATAGATTGCATGTCATTCTACGTAGATTGAATATCATTCTACGTAGATTGCATGTCATTCTACGTAGATTGCATGACTATCTACGTATATTGTACATAAAATATGTTCGTTGATACTCTATATAGAATATGACAGATTCATTTTTCAATGTTTTATAATGAAGATTATTTGTAAGATATTAGATATATAAGAATATAATAGTTATTAGATGTTTTACATGATAATCTACGTAAATTACATGAAAATCTACATAGAATATATAATACAAGATTATTTGTAACAAATCACACATAATCTGTGTAGAATTTTATGTTTCTTATATATTTTATATATTTTTATATTTCTTATATAATTCTATATCTTTTTACGTAGATGTATATTAACATTCAATGTGTTTTTGGTATATTTTATCATGTAATCTATGTAGAATATATGATATTTGACATTCTACATGACATTCTACGTAGATTGAATGACATTCTACGTAGATTGCATGTCATTCTACGTAGATTGAATGTCATTCTATATAGATTGAATGCCCTTCTATATAGATTGAATGTCATTACTGTTCTCATTAAATCAACCAACTTTTGACTACTAATTTTGACTATTATTTTGGTTCTGTTAATTTTGAATGTACATGCAGTGTTGCATCGACGTTGAATATACGATATCAAGTGGTCATTCGACATTGAATGATATCGGCCATGCTACATTGCATGGTGGTCTGGGTAATTTTTTTTTACGAAAAATAAATACGTAAAATTTTTTCGAAAAAAATATATCATGACCGGTCTCGTTTTAAAAAGTATAAAATTCTCGTTTATATGATATAAATTTTTTGATTTAACAATTAATTATATTAATGTTATTTTAATTTAAAGAAAAAAGATATTTATTTTACTAAAGCCAATCTTTTTGCTATTTCCGATCTATTCCTTTTTTAGAATTAAAAAATCACTAATGCCAATCTTTTTTCATTAATTCCAAACTTTATGGTTTTAATTAAGACAATTAGATTAATCTAATCTATGAACGATATTGGTCCTATGGTTCTACACTAAATTAAGTTCTGCAATAATCCAATCTCTATACACACACACACACACACACACACATATATATATATATATATATATATATATATATATATATATATATATATATATATATATATATATATATATATAGAGAGAGAGAGAGAGAGAGAGAGATGTTAAAAAAAGTATCTCCCGAAATCAAGTGCATCCGAAATTAACAACCTTAAATTTTTTTTTTTATAATCACTTTTAAATTAACGTTATAAACCTGATATGTGAATTTTATATAAATTCACACTCTCCGTGACCTTAAAAGTTATGTGAATGTTCAAACTATATTTATGTGAATGGTCATCCAAGAAATCTAAAAATTAATTTATTGACTAAAACACTGTTAAGTGATTAACCGAAAATCAAACTTAAAAAAGAAGTTAACCGATTTTTTCAGTTTATTCTAAAAACAAAATACTTGATTAATCATCCAAAACATGTTTTGGGAATCAGCTACACAACCACCTTGACAGTTGACATCAACAATTTAACGTCTGATTTTGATGAAAGAAAAATTTATTTAAACTAGTGATCGATCGTCTATCGTGATGCATTGTACCCTTATTCAAGTACGATTACACCGTATAATACTACGTATAAAAAACCCACTTACAAACTGTACATTCTTTCGCAAAACCTTTTGGCCGGAATTATCGTCGTGCAGGTGCCACGTACACCTGACTTTGCACCACCGTTTCCCCTATTTTAAACCCAGGAACCACCGTAAACGCCACCCGCAGCTCACCTCCACCACCACCGTTGAACGCCTCATCCGTCACGCTCTCCATATACACCTCCGAAAACCGACACCCTTTCCTCACCTGAAACACACTCACTTCCTTATCAAATGACGCTGCCAAACACCGTAAAACCCACAGGCGCCTTGCCATCTCCGTAAAGGCGCCAAAAAACACCGTTTCCGGAAACTGCCACGTGTTCAACGTCTTCCGTTGGCTGAGGTTCCCGTATAACGAGGCCTCCATTTTTGGATGCACCAGACGCATGTATTTGGCGCGTGTGAACTTCCCGAACGCCGATCTCGGGTTTTCCTTCATTAACTGCATCGTCGTCAACGACTTCATCTTCTTGAACTCATTAAACGCCTGAAAGCGATCTTCTTTTTCGTTGTTAAAACCCTCAAACATCTCACGTGCAACATACGATTCGATGGCGAAACATCTGTAACTGGGTTTGGAGAAAACGACGTTGGGTTCGATTGCTTTCACGGCCGTATCGATGTCCCAATGCGCATTCCCCATATCACGAGCCAGTAACTTGACGAAGTTTCTGATGGATCTAAGAGCGTAGTGTAGAACATCGACGAAGTTCGTGGGAGTTAGATCGGACAATCTGACGTTATCCAAGACGGGGAAACAGCCACTGGAATTGAGCTTGGTTTCGATGGATTTGTTTGTGGAATGAGCTTCCGATAATCGTAACCTGAGCGAAGAGATTTCAAAATCTTTGGATTTGATGTCTCTTTCCATTTTGTTCATGGTGATCTCATACATCTTCATGAGACTCTGCTGCTCCTGGATTTCAGAAAGAAGAAGGGTAACATGAGGGGGTGAAGAGTCAATTTGTTTCTTGAGGAAGCTCCGTTTCATTTCGGATATGGCTTTGAGCTCATCGACCACCGCCTGATCAGCACATTGTACAGCCTCTCCGTTGTAAGGGAACTGAGCGGCTTGTAACTCAGCGTAGGCAGCTTTGAGGGAGGAAATGGTAGCGAAAAGCTTAGCGACAAAAGCATCCATGGCAGCTTTGTTGCGGTCTTGTTTGTTGGGGAAATCGTCGGAGTTTGTGAACTTGTTGTTGTCATGATGAGGTAAGAGCAAGCAAAAGGCATTGTTGGAGAGGGATTTGGTTGATTTCCTGAAAGGGATGACTTTGTGGAAGGTTTTGGAGAGCTTGCTTCGAGATGCAGAGGAGGGTGGTTTAATGGCGGTTCTTGATGAGTCCATGTTAAGCAGGAAGAAAATTAGGGAGGAAATTGGGAGAGCATGAAAATATGAGTTTGATGAGGCAAGAAAAAGAAAATGGGGCAAAAATTAAAAGAAAAAGAAAAGAGAGTGGAAGCAGAAACAGGAACAGGAACAGCAACAGGAACATATAAAGCGCGTGGAAGAGGGGCAGATTTTTTAAATTAAATGCAACACTCGAATACTTTTTCAGTAATTTTTTGTTTTTGGCTTTACTAATTTTCTTTTCTTTTTATACAAAAATTTAATATGGAGTCTTCAATAATTACTTCCCTTGAAAACTCTTCAAGCTTAATGCATGTTTGGCTCACATGACGAGAGTGACCCGAGTATCCGCCTTTTTTTTAAATCTTATTAGTCAATTTTTTTAACTTCATCATTTTCATGTTTCTATCTTGAAAATCCTTGTATTTCTATAATTGATTCGATATTTGATACTAATATTATGTCTCAAAAAAAATTTAATGTCTCCAGTTGCGTAACAATACAGGACCGACTAAAAATATATATTTAATATTGACATTTGTTATTTTTATTACCAATATATATCTAATTATATATTGAATTTGCACCGATATATACATATCTACAAATGATTAATATTGTGTTCTTTTAAGGCTAATAGTTACTTATAACTTCATTTAGGTAAATGATAATGCACAGGTCAATGATATT
Organism: Centrapalus pauciflorus; assembly: GCA_020465985.1. Taxonomy (NCBI): domain Eukaryota; kingdom Viridiplantae; phylum Streptophyta; class Magnoliopsida; order Asterales; family Asteraceae; genus Centrapalus; species Centrapalus pauciflorus. Next base: position 71,984 of record JAANYP010004341.1, read on the forward strand.
GCACAATAAATGTGTTTCTTTTACATAAGTAATAAATGGTAAATTTCACTTATAACCAGTTATTCGGTAAGCAATGTAAAGTCACTTGTTGAAAGTATGAGAGCGATGATACCTTTTTTTTCTTTTAGGGTTTTTCATTTTTTTGGTTAATTGGGTTCAAAGTATTATATTGAGAATCCTCGTCTCTAAATTATTTTTATAATTTATATACTAAATTTTTTATTTTAATTTTATTTGTATTAAGTAATTAGATATAACATATAAAGAATTTAACTTAGTTTTTAATTAATAATTTTCAAATATAATATATTATAAATAAATTTTTTTAATAAGATTTAGCAAACAAAAAAAATAGACTTGTTGATTCAGTATTTAGTAATCAATGCTAGTCACTTATCAAGCAGCATTGCAATCAACTTTCAACTATTTATCACTTAATAACATCTAACTTTTTTTATTAGTTTGTCTTCCAATTCAAATAGCCCCATTAAGTGAGTGTTCCGCGAGAAAAGAGAGGCTGACATCTTTTCTTATCTATCTATTTTCGTAAATGAAGAAGATAAGTGAGAGCTTACTGACTGCATCTTCTAAGAAGGGCTTGGAAAAAGAAATAGAATCTCCTTTCTTTTTCGAGAAAAGGTCCCATCCTTCAATATCATGATTGGGTCGACCAGGCCAGATCATGAGTGAAATATCATGATCGGGTCGACTAGGCCAGATCATGAGACTGAGAGTCACGGGATTTTGAAAGCGCCGCATCTAGCTCAGCAGCTTCTTCAAAAGAGATGACGGATACAGAGCGGTTACCACTTGTAGGCTCATTCACCAACTAGGCCATGAGTTTGCTTGAACGAGTGCACGAGCAGATTTGATATTAATTTTATTTGTTGGTTTTGATTTTAACTTCGTATATTTGTTTTAATATTAGATTTGTGTCATAAATAAAAAATCGTTTATAACCGGTTCGACACTAAAAAATACCAGTATCGATACCGAACATGCACCTAAATTTTACAATCGATTCGGTACTAATATTATGTCTCAAAAAAATTAGCACCACCCATTTTGATACCGATACAGAACAAATTTCATCCCTATTTAGAAGTATTATATATTAACATATAAGTGGGTTTCTAAACTCACAAGCCTAAAATAGTTTAATATGCTAAAACTCAATCTCGAGCTCGTTTATTGGAAAATTTTTAATTTAGCTCGAATACGTATGCCTCTACAATACTCATTTTTATAAATGAGTTTTAATGGAGCTCGACACATTACTTAAAACTTAGAATTCTTGGATGATTTAAAATGCTAGAAGCATAGATTAAAACTTAAACTTCGAGCTAAATATTTAAAATATTAAGTATATATTAGAAAGTAAAAAAATGTTAGAAGCATATATTATAAACCTGAAAGCAAATTTTAAATGTTGAAAATGTCTGGGCCATATAAGAAATTTCTTTAGGATGCTTTGATACTAATAAGAATATTTTTTTTGAACTCTAACAAATCACATAATAATTGTTAGCCAAGAAGCACTATATATGAGTATCATTTTATATATTAATCTTCTAGACCCGTTCCAGTCAATATTTTAACAAGTCGGGCTCAAATAACTTGACTTACCGTATACTTTAAAATCCTGATTTCTTTGAATTCATATTAATAGGATGGTTATGGACGTACATAAGATTATAAATTATTTATTTGGCACGTTATATATGAGAAACCAAGAGTTACTTTTTTTTTTTTTTTTCATATAAAATGAGTATTTTATATATGTGATACGTTTCTATAAAGTCAAAAGCATGTTGTGTAATTTGTTTTGATTTTCAAACTTTAATTCATCATATAAATCATAAAATATTAAAAAAGATAACTTTAAATTCAAAATACAATTAGAATAAAAGCTCGGCTATGTTTTATAACTGAAGTAAAAGATCATAGGAATATGATGGAATGAACAAACGTAATTTCATGACATAATAATGATAATCATAACTTATATTAGTAGTAACATAATGCCAATAAAATATTTATTCAACTAATCTATAACTTCTAATTAAAAAATAATTAGATGCCGCATGTCCTTTTATTAGGTTGTCATTTGGCAAAACTTAAGGCTGACATGTGGAAATTACTAACAATTTTAAATATTAAACTTTTTAAATGTAACAAGATATTAATGAATCTTTATTTCCATGTTATTAGGCTTCAAATATGGAACATATATATTTCAAAAAGATATTAATTAATCATTTATTCTATGTTGGATTACAAATATGAAAAATATTCAAAATAAAATATAATTTTAGTATTTACTATTTTAGAATTATAATGATTTTAATATATTATTTTTTAAAATTAACTCATGTAATACATGACATAATTTTAATAACATAAGATTTACACCGGACCACTTTCTTTTTTAATGCTTGATGGAATATTGTTGTTTAATTGTTCTCGTCATTTTCTTACATGTATTTTATTTTATTTTAATCACCTTTGTTTAGTGATGTCGTAAATAAAAATTGTTGTTTGCTTTATTTTGTTTTTGTCTTCCTTCAATTCGGTTGGGTGGCAATTTCAATGCAGCATAGCATGTCTTTTTGTTTGTTTGCCTTCCCCCCTTCGCAATATATTGAGCTTTATTTTTTCATATGAGTTTTATAATTTTGTTCCAATTATAAATAATTCTTTATGTAACAAAACAAAACGTGTAGTACGAGGGTAGTGACCCTAAATTTCATTTAAAATTGATGACAAAGGAAGATGAATAACAATAATAATAATAATAACAACAACAATTATATACATATTGATAAGTGTGAAAAACACTATGTTCATTAATTTTGTATATTAATTTACAAAGTTGTGATTTTATGATTCATTGTTTATAAATTTAAAAACTAATGAATCAATTTAAAAAAGTAATGAACGTTGATTCATTTAATCCACAGAATATATGTCTCGTTATTTATATACTCAAAAAAATGATAAATCAATATGTAAAAAAATGAAATACAATTCTTCTCACAATTCTCAATATATTCAGCTTCTCATTCGATTTTATATCTATGTGTGTGTGTGTGTGTGTGTGTGTGTGTGTGTGTGTGTGTGTGTGTGTGTATATATATATATATATATATATATATATATATATATTAATGTATAAATCTTGTACATTTAATGTATAAAATAATGCATTTGATGCAAATATTTACACATTTGATAAATTTATGCATATAATGTAAATATTTACACATCTCATGATAATCTTGTTCATTTTATGTACGAATTTATGCATTTAACATTAAATTTTGTACATTTAGTGTATAATGTAATGAATTTAAATTTTAAAGGTATAATGCTAGATTATGATGTTTATTAATATTAAAAACCAATAAAATTTGTTAAGTTATAACTTTAATTTTTAAATTTGTGCATTTAATGTACAAATTTGTGCAATTTTGTCGTGGTTTACATGTTCTCACAGAATTGAAGAGTTATTACCGAAACCCAATCTCACATGCATGGTGCACCACCACCATATAATGTAAATGTACATTCTAAGAAAAGCTCATCATGAGAATACTTAAACCATACAAGTCTTATGTGCATTCTTTGCTTTTTCATCTCCAAAGATATAAACACTCATTCACTCTCCAACTACTTGTGTCTTTAATTTGTACTACCTACGACTTTTTTTTTTTTTTTTTTTAATTATAAGGTTTGCTTATTTTTATGATAGTTCTAATCATTTACAACAATTGTTACATCTTGTTTAATTTCTAAATTGAAGAACTTAACAGTTAATACATTGAAGCAAACTTATGCATGCATTATACTTGTTTTAATATACAACATAAAAATTTAAAAAAGGAGAACAATATATTGTAAGAAACTAATTAAATAGATATAAATATTTAAAAATATAATTGTATCAAAAAGTTATCATGAGACGTTTGATTCATTGAATATAAGGGGGCGTTTGGTTCGCGGATTTCCTGGGATTTGCATTTAAAATCCTGTGTTTGGTTCGCAGATTTCAGTAAGGATTTAAAATCCCAGGATTTCATAAATCCCTCCCTTCTTTGTTATTTAAAATCCCAGCCTCCCCCCTAGGATTTTAAATCCCAGTTACCTTGCATTTTTCAGGTTAACAAATTTTTTCTATAAGATAATGCAAATTCTTTGACAAAATCCTGACAAATGCAAATGCTGCATAATGCAAATCCTTTGACAAAATGCAATTCCAGAGAAAAAAATCCGCGAACCAAATGCCCCCTAAGGTAATTAAAGGAAAAATTGAAGCCAATTTTAATCTATAATATATTCAAGTGACAACATAATTAAATGTCATGTGACATTTAGTTACTTATTTAATAGTAGAACTATATGCTACAAACAAATAAAATGTAGATTAACAAATAATATTGATCACAAAGGCTCATATTTCTACCTGGCCTGAACCATTTTATGGGCATCTCCTGTTGGGTATCAAACTTTCTATGTGGGGTTTGTTGGTGATTTATCACCAATATTATTTAAGTGTAATGGGATGAACTTGTTTGACCAAAATAATCTTATTACATAATGTACAAGTTGGGTTGGTGCGGAATGTACACTTGTTCAATATTGTTTAAGATTAATTACCGGGGGTTCGGGGGCAGCGCCCCCGATAGCGGGGTTCCAGGGGCGGTTGGACCCTAAATTCGGTTGAATTCGAATTATAGTTATTTTTTTGGCGGTTAAAATGGCGGTTGGCCATTTTGGCGGTTACCCGCCAAATAATTACCCGCCGTTTTGGTCATTGATGGGTACACAAAAAATCAGTAACATATTCCATATTCATTGTTCGTTTTCCTCTGAGTTTTATCCGATTGGGATTTCGATCGTACCGTCGAAATACTTCAATCTGAAAGTGTATCACGACTCTCAGATTATCCGAGCATTTTTGCAACCCATATTTTCTACAGGGTTTAAACCCTTTACAAATTGCGCATTAACTCCTTTCCCGACAAAATACGAGAGAGGAACTGCTAAAAGGAGGGAACCAACAACTTTTAGGAAGATGTTGTCGGTCGTCCAGACCCACGCAGGAAGGTCACACATGAAGAAGTTCCCTGATTGGCTGATCAGAGAACGTGGACATCCGAGTGCGATGCGCCTCACCAACCAGTGAGGAGGTCCACTTTCGGAGCCTCTCACATGGTAACATATGTATAAATACCTCTCATTCGCCTGGTGAAGAAGGTAATGCTCAAAATCCATTAATTGCATACTCCTCCATGGGCGCATCGGAGTGTCAATGCAGGGAGCCTCCTGCATTGTCACTAACCCTTGTCTCTTTATTTATATGTCTAGTTCAAGGTGCAAAGGATCCGACTGGAAGCTAACTACCTAACCCAACACTTGTATTGCTTGTTGACACACAAACAAATATGCATGACTCGCTTGTGAAATACATAATTAAATATTAATTGTCAAGTACTTACATGTGCACATGACGCGAGGATAATACGTATATTCATAAGCATTAACAAAAAGTGTTTTTTAAAATGTTTTCCTTTTACCAAGAAAATATGTAACAAAAAAAAAAATTCAAGAAATCGTGGTACACATGTGAGAAATGGGTCAAGGCATTATGTTATTTGGGTTATTTAACTACCGCAATATTTCTTAAAAATTATTTAATTATTGTAATAATTATATATATATTTTTGAAAAGTAGAAAAAATAAAGGTGGATGCATACCAGTTGGATGGATGGTTTGAAAAAAAAGATAAAAAGACGTAATTATATTCAACACAAGTCATTGTCATTGTCATGCGCATCATTTAATAAATAATATTTTTCCTTTTTTCCTTTCATTCGCATATTGTGGTCTTTCGATTTTCAAATTTTAATTATTTTATATCATCTATTTAAATAGGAAAAGGTAACTTATGGTCAATATGGCCGTTGAATTTGCATGGCTCCTACCGAATATTTATAATAACTAATAGGAACAGGAATCGTATAAATTAATTTTTCTTCAAGAAATACTCTCTGTTTTAAACAATAGGTGATTTATATATATATAACAAAAAGTTATCATATATAATAATTATAATATAAATTCACTATGAATAGGATAATCATGCATTTTACATTAAATTATTATGGATTACAAAATTTTATTGTGTACAAATCACTTTTTAATTAAAATACACATCTAGGAAATAACGTTTAACATCATACACCTTGTGATGGATATAGTAAGTTGAACCTTCAGAGCACAGGGGCGGATTTAGTGTTTAAAGATGGGTGTCACTCGACACCGATAAAATTTCAAAATACTGAAGCACGTATATATCAAAAATCCGAGTGATACCTAAGATTTTTTTTGTGTGACACCTACGAAAAATTTATGAACATATAATATACAAATGTAATTTATATTTGTTGTTTTTATTACTCAAATTTATTGAAATATTACTGAGTTTTAAACATAAACTTTTTTTTCTTTAAAGGAACCCAACAGAATGTTTAAACAATCGGTCAATAACCCAAAAAACTTTATAAAAAAACAAAAAAATTTGGTCCATAACTTGAGATCCCTAATTGCCCCTCTCTGTCTGCGTGCATTTCATTCATCCATTCCCAATTCAAGTTTCAATTTCATTCCTTCACCAGCTCCACCCTTTTGGCCAGCTTAAATGTTAAGTGCTTATTTGTTAAATGTTATTTATTTTTTATTTGATCTTTGGTTAAACTTATTTGTTAATTCTTACAAAAAAATTAGGTAAACGTACAAATTTTAAAAAGAAAGTTCCAATCATCATCCGGATCTTCCAGCAATAACCAAAGCAATAATCAATCGGTCCAATCTAATTGATTTTAAAATTTAATGGCATTGTACTATGTATTTTTCAATTAGAAAAACTTGTTATTTGTTAATTTGTGTTGTCAATCTGTTTCGGTGACCCGATCCATCTTAGAAAATATAAGTTAATACATAGTTTAAAAAAAAGTGACACCTATAATAAAAATTCCTAGATCCACCCCTGTCAGAGCATCTAAGTTTTATGAATTCCAACAACAATGAAACTACTATACATACATATTTCTTCAGCGCAAGCCATGACCATCGTTTTTGTCAATGTAATAAGATGGACCGGCAAATCTAGGGACGAAACTACGATTCTATATTGAGAAGCCGATTGAATAACAATAATTATCACGTAAATGGTTTTGGGATTTCTTCCAGCTTATCAAATTCATCTCTGAACTTCATTTTTATATTAAGTGTCCATAATTTTACGGTTTACTTTCGTTGTTTATACAACCTACATCAACTTTAATGTTCCATTTTGTTAATAATAAACGTATTTAAAACTAAATTTAATAAGAAAAATAAAACAATATATAATTATTTTAATTATATATAAAACGTAAAAACTATAAGCTCCTTACAAAACCCACCACTCACCACATGTTAAATATTAAATCTGTTGATCACCGGCCACCACAAAAACAACGGATTCGAACGTATTTTCCAGAACCCCTTATATTTGACGAAAATTTTCATCGAAAACAAGTTAATTGAATGGGACCGAACTATTTTAAGAGCTACTGCTTCCAAAAACTCCAGCTACTGAAAGCATTAGTTCTGTTAGAAAAAACAAAAATTACAGTTAGTTTTTTCTAATATAGCAAAAAAAAAAAAATGCTAATAGAGGTAGTGTTTGAAATAAGCTTTGGATCAAATAAAGTTATTTTTTCTTACTCTTTTAGTAATTATAACCTATAAATTCTAATTACTATCAATACATATATATATGATTTAAAACTAAAAACTACAATTACAACTACTTGTACCAAACACGTTTATAAAACTAAAAACTCTGACTTTCTTTAAAGACTCAAACTCCTGAAAGCTTCGACTATTAAAAAAAAAATCAAACTCTTCTAAAAACTCGAAACTATAATTAGTTTTACCAACATACTCAAATGAGGAGTTAATCTTTTTTTTTTTTTTAATGAAAAAATATTTTATTATTTTAGCCGTGTATGCAATAAATTTTTTTACATGAAAAAATATTTTATTATCTATGTTATAAAGGGAAGTGACAAATGAAAACGCAAGAAATATTTATAATACATCCAAACATATTTCACCTCTAAAATGTGTTTTTTTAAAAAAACCATTATGTTTTCACTTAAAAACAATCATGTTATAAAGAGAAGTGACAAAAATGTGTTTTATTAAAAACTTCAAACCAAAAATTTAACCACGCCCAAATTCTCAAGTGAAAATGTTAAAAACACAATCATGCTAATTTAGTAATTTGTAATGGCACCTCACCTGGGCTTGTTGTGGGTGGCCAACATCCATCAGCCACCTATTCATTCCGTCACTCAACATTTGTAGTCATTATCTTATTAAAATCTTTATAATTATAAGCAAGTAAAGTTGTTTTACGGTTTTGGATCATTTTTTAATAAAATTTTACCTTTTAAAAAAGACATAAAGTTGTTTGAATATAGGAAACCTTTCCCTCCTAAAAAATTGAAAATAACAAATCCATATATACATAACAAATAATAATATATCAAACATAAATTTTATGTATACAAAATAATAAATGAAAGCAACGTACAATGATTGTTTGTGTTAGTTGAAGACATAAACAATTCGCCTCCATGTTCACAAATCGTATAAGCCAAGTACATTTTCCATGAAATACATTTAGTCAGTCAACTTCAGTTCCTTTTTTTTTTTTTTTTAATTTAAAGATTGGTTATATTTTAAGTTCAAACACCTCAATTTATAGAAATATACATCTCACTACAATACAATATATCAACTACTCAACTAGTGATAATGACATAAATAAATATTGACAAAATAATATAAAGGAAAAACCATAAAACCACATTCCTTTCCTATATTTTTTACTATTCTCATTTTCATAAAGAGTTGAGTCTACTCTTTTTCATCAAGAATTCAGTCTTTCGTCATAAGATAAAGCTGTTTGTAAATCCATCATAAGTTAATTCTTTCGATTCCACCGTATTAAGCACATCCCAAATGATATTGTAAGGGTGTTTTACTGGATTGCGGGTGAGGTTTGTCTAGCGAGAGCCAATAAAAATCTATTTTTTTTTTTGAATTTTTAAGTGTGATCTAGGAAGCTATAGATTGCAACATATATTTTCAAACTTAAGATTTTTCATATGGTTTTGTATCTACATGTAAAAGTTTTGGAGGATTTTCAATTCGAGGGAAGGGTTTGTCAAAACTAAGGGACATTTGTTTCACGGAATGAAATTTGAATAATTATAATTTATTTTATAATATATTAGTTGATTGGTTGAAACGTAAAATGATGTTGAGACTAGCAAGTGGTATAAGTTATCTGAAATGTTAATAATCTAAATTCATTTACATATAACTAGAAATGATAGATTTCTTCAGCCTTAGATTTTGATATATTGAATGTAAACACATTTTTTCTTCATTGTTTTTATATTCAAAATATCAAAATACACTATAAACAAATTCTAATTCTTTTCCAAATTTAGTTCCGTGTAAACTTAACACCACATGTTTTTATGATATAAGAAAGCTTTTTAGCAAATGATACGTGTCTCTCTTTCTTTTTCACATGTTCTCACATAAAGCATGGAAATTGGCAAAATTGTAGATGATGCCCTTACGATCGAGTTTTTGATATATTGATTGACAAAAAAGACCTTTATTTTATATAATAGGAATGTTTTTATTAGTTTTTTTAATGTATAATACATTTTTCTTTGTTGACTAAATATATCATGTTGTTTCAAAAAAATAATAATAATAAGAGGAGGGGTGGTGGTGGGGTGTGTCCACTTAAATGGGGTTTACATAATTGAGTTTGGGATTGTTACACTCCACATATTGAACTATTTGATAGCATATATTATGGGTTTAATTATATATGATGTTTGGGCCCACCATATTTTAATAATTAATACTAAAAGAGAAGAAACAAACATGATAATAGGATTAGAGATGAATGCTGCATGCTTATATATATATCCCTTGAAAGACAACAAGTGAACTACAAATCATCATCAATGAAATCAACTTTTTTTACACACACACATACATATATAAAATTAGTCTTACCAAACATTAAGGATAATATATTAAAAAAACTAGCAACTTTTTTAGCATGTTGTCTATGAGATGAGGGTCAATCTTCATTACTAACATTCATGCTAGCTACAAGTTTAATTTGTTGCTTAACAACCATGCTACCTTATATAATATCTCATTAAACAAAGTGAACAAACTATCATTTATAGACTTTAATTGAAAAGTGAATGAATATACAACAATCCATTATATATATATATACACACACACAATTTTCAAATCTTCATATATATGTAGAATTATCAAATCAAAACATGCATGATATAACCAAACTGTTAAAGCAAATAATTGTGATTTTATAAGTTAAACTTGAAAGTAATAATGCAAATTCAAAACTTAACAAGCAATCTTATAGGTGATAATATGAATACTAGCAAAACCACCATGTCAAAATTAAAGACAGTCATAAAATATTCATTCCTCATCCATTCATGGAGCAGCGAATAACTTTTTAATTTAACTTTCAAAAACCAATGAAGTCAATTCAATTTTTGTTATTACTTTTGGAGATGATAATTTTGTTAATTTAAAAATATAAGTAATCAACTATATATTGATCAATCACTCAAATCTTCGAGACAACATACCTGGAAACAAGCAAAACGAGTGTCCAAAGCAAAGCTTTCATATATACTTGTGCAGTTGTGCCTAGCTTCTATCGTAATCTAATAACTAATTTGTTCTTCATTGTCATCACAGAAGGAATAAGACTAGCTAATGACAAAACTAACAAAAACACTTATTAATAACAAAACTAAAAAGTTAAAAGGTCAATAATAATTTGTTTGTTAAATATATTATGAAATATAACTATAATCCATGATGAGTCTAGAAATATTAACTCAGATCATCACAAATATGATAAACATTTTGATATAGGTTAAATATAGATATTTTGCCCAAAAAAGTATTTAATTCATTCGTTTAAGATCATACACGTGTATATATAATCAAGATGTTACATAGGTCCATGGCTAAATCGAGTTGTTACATCAACTTTAAAAAGAAATGACATGTACATGTTAATAATGAATCATTAAAAAAGGAAGAAAAAACAAAGAATATAAATCAAGATAAAGTATGTCCACAATATTTTTATAAAACCAATAGGCTATTTGTCTACAAAGATTTAACACGTTCATATCCATCAATGAATCACTGACATATTTATGATGAAGTTGTTACACTTCGAAGCATCATACTCTTACAAATAAGTGAATAACTATACTTTTTTATTGTATTTTTTATAATGATTAATATTTATATGGTTTAAATTTAAGTTTACTTACATATTATATAGTCTATTGTTTTTTAAAAATAATCTACGTGTGGGTTCATAAACTAGTGAATAAATATATAATTAATTTAAATACAACCACTTGATTTAGATCAAATTGTCACCACCAAAGATGAGAGAGGTTCCCTTTGGTTGAGGTCTCAGGATAAAGCCTTGCCAAATGCGTTTCTTCTTAGGTGGATGTGTGAGGTTTGAAAAGAATGTGACAGTAGCTTACCTTTTGACGCAATTAACTCTTAAATAAAACATAGAAAGAGAGGTTTTTAACGTATCGTATATTGTAGCAGATGATGGAGTCGTAGGTGGGGCTGCAGTTGCATCCATCCATCCTCTGTTTTTTCTTCTTTTGGTGCACGAGCACGACTCTCTCTTTACTATATTTTCCAATCCCAACGGCTCTACATAATTCCATCCACTTTCACTGTTCCACTTCCTAGTTCTTACTACTACTTTCTATTTTTTATTATTTATTAGTTTATGTACCACGTGTTACGGGAATAAAATTTATATATATATATATATATATATATATATATATATATATATATATATATATATATATATATATATATATATATATATGTTAAAATAATTAATTGTATTATATTTTATATTAAAAATAATAATGTTTATTTATTTTTTCTAATTAATTATTTATTTATGTTTATATATATTAAAAAAATTAATTGTATTTATCATTTATTTTATTTTATATTTAAAAACAATAAAGTTGTATTTATCTATTTATGTTTATAGATATAGAAAAAAATAATTGTATTTATCTTTTATTTTTTATATTAAAAATAATAATGTTATATTTATCTTTTTTGGTGAAATTTATAGATATTAGAAAAAATAATTGTATTTATATTAAAAATAATAAAGTTGCATTTATTTATGTTTATAGATATTTGAAAAAACTAATTGTATTTATCTTTTATTTTATTTTATATTTAAAATAATAATGTTGCATTTATCTTTTTTGATAAAATGTGGTAACGTCACGTGACAAATTGTGTTTACCTTTATTATATATATAAATTTGCAAAACATAATTTTAGAAATTGCACGCATTCATTTCATTTTATACTAAATCTTTTAATCAAATATGATAAATTTGACTCGTGCATTTTAGGCGGCGTTTGATTAGCAGAATGCTTATTCTTGGAATGGAATCTGTCAAAGAATGAATTCTGCAAGAAATGGAATCTGTCGGAATAAAAATGGAGGCCGGTGAAGATGAAGAAGTCTAGGGTTTGTTTTAGAACTGTTAAATCTTTGAAATGGAATTTAAATTTTGTGGCACTAACCCAATGAAAATAGATTCATTCAAAAGTGGTGTTTTAAAAAAAATAAATTTTCATTCCATTCTTTTTACTGCCAAAGAACACATTGGAATGAAATTTTCATTCCAATTCCATCAGATTCTGTGAACCAAACGCGCAGTTAGAGTCAAAATAAATAGATCAAACCGGTAAAGAGTTGAAACAACTATAACTACTTTCTAAATATATACAGTGAAGTTTTTTTAAAAGTGTTTAATTTTGATTATTAAAAACTAGTTAAGCCCCACATGTTACGTGAGTATATTTAATAGAAGATTGTTTTTTCTTAAAGAAAAATATAAGAATAAATATAATTACAAATATAATAAATTACTGATGGAGGAAACACCAACTATTATAAAGTTTATTTTTGGATCCGCGGCTTGTTAAGAAAAATGGAGGAAACAAACCAATAAAAATAAAAATATATATATTGGTTTTCAATACGACCCCAAATAATAATAAACCATACATTAATACATAAAATATCATCCAATATGATCTAAAAAGATTTAGCATTATCAATGTTCAAATCAAATGAATGTGACCGAAATGACAGAAAAGTGACTCGAGGGACCATCCGAAAACAAGATAAGTCGGCTGTATAAACGGCATCGTTACATGATTCCTATCTAAATCTTAAAATCAAATAAAAACACAATTTATTAGCAAATGAGGTCTAAAGCTTTAATCATCTTTCAAAGCCATTTTTACTTTAAATATGAATGATAACTGTCTTCTTCATGGAGATGTTCTATTCTTTCAAATATAAAAAATGTATTGAAATTATTTCGATGATTTTAACTTTTTATGATTTGAAGGGAAAGTTTTGTTCAAGAATTCTAGAGTCTCGTCTATACTTGATCAAAGCATTTTTTTCTAGAACTAGCATTATTTTTAGGATTAGTAATGAAAAAACCTCATAAATTTTTCTTAGTTTTTTGATTAAGTCTTTTTTCTAATTGTTTAAGTCCTTTAACTATTTTTGTCTTATTAAAAAAAACCACTATCTTTACATGTTTTAACAATTAAGTCCCTAAACTTTTTGTTTTATTGGTTGTGTTTTACCAACTCATCCGGTAGCCGGTCAAAAATATATACTTTTGAATAATACAAAAGTAGTTTAGAGACTTAAACAATCGGAAAAAATATTTAGAGACTTAATCGTGAAAATGATAAAAGTTTATATAGTTTTTTCAATATTAACCCTTATTTTTATAAGGTATCAGGTTATTATTATATTTAGATTTATCAGGACCTTTTGTTGATGTGGTTGAACTACATAACAAATCCTTAAATGGGAGTTGGGATTGGTGGATATCAAATCCTACATTTATTGTTAGCTCATTTAACTTTTCGGTGTTTGTTTTTGAAGTATTTTTTTAGCTTTTGCTTCGAGCTGCTGGCTATTTTTTGTTGTTGTTTCTTTTCCTTTGTTTCGGGATGCACTTTTAATAACATTTCATCTTTAGAAAAAACCCTTATAAATGCACATGTGAATGTGCAATTTTTTTCTTCTTTTTATTAAAAGTTATGAAGTGGCTCCGAAGAGAAGCGAAACAAAGCCTCAATTACATTCTAACCAAGTTCCATGGACGACTAGTCCATGTGAATATATAAGTTGATAGAATATTAGAATTAACTGTATATCAGATTTATAAAATACAACCGTCAGGGATGGTCTTGACTACTTTAATGCATTGGGCAAGATTGAAGAAAAAAAGTAGTTTTAAAAAATTTAAATTGCAACGTACTTTTTTTTTAAATAGGTTTGACCAAGCTAAAAAAAATTTCTCTAATATTGAAAAAACCCTACGAACATTCATGAATTTATCGATTAAGTCACTGTATTTTTTCCGGATGTTTAAGTCCCCAAACAATTTTTGTGTTATTCAAATCTATATATTTGACCTGTTTAGCAGGTCACTAACCGGTAAACAGTACAATGACCTAATCAAGAAAAAAGAAAGTCTAGTGACTTAATCGTGAAAATTGGAAAAGAAAATTAATTTTTTTAAATAATAAACTATTTGAGAAACTAATTGTATTACCTGTTAAGCAGGTAGCATAGCAGGTTTATAAAATATGATTTTGAATAAGACAAACTTTGTTTAGGGGCTTATATACTTGAACAAAAGTTCAGTGACTATTGATAATTGCATGAAAGTTCGTGGAGTTTTTTCAATACTAACCCTTGAAAATACAACATGCTATTTTTTAAAAGATTTTGGTCAATTATTGAGCTGAAAAATTTAAAAAAAAAAAAATACATGTGTTAAACTAATATATATTGGACTAAAAGAATATTACCCCTTCCTGACTTGATGACCTGGGCGGTAGCCCATGTGGGCCCCCCTCAAGGCCGGCCTTGACAACCGTATGTAACTATGTATGAATGTATGATTCTACACAATAATATTATGAAGGCATAGTATTACATGTGGATATACATGGTTTTAACGTTGTAAATGTGTAACGACATTGTAAAAGTGTAAATTATCTTTTAAGTGTTCTAATTTCGAATGGTAACATTCACTATCATTATGTACAAATGTAATCGAATGGTTGTTTTATACGCTACAGGTTTAATGTATCCTATTAAAATGTTGATACTTCTTGCCCGTTTAAGTTTATGAGTTAATGGAATTAAGTTTAGTAAGTGCATGAGTTGTTTGTAAAGGAAGTTGTACACTTGAATTGTACTACATGTTATGGTTATAAGTTATAACATTGAATATCATCACTAAATTCTTCAACTACCGCTTTAATAATATAACTTCTTATTAGTTATATCGATATTCTTAACTTTTATACCAAATTTGAAAATCTCGAGAAGTTTTTGGGAAATGAACCTAAATAAGAATTTCGAAAGAGTACGCTAATTGTATTTAACTAACTCTTTTATCTACCATGAATCCAGGAATTTACTATTTGTATCATGGTATTTGTTGCAATTCACATTTTGCCATCCACAATTCAATAGTACATCTCTCACTTTGCTAATCATACATCATCTCTTCTTAATTTGAAAGAAGGATTAGAAGTAAGTCTTATTAGATTTTATATATATATATATATATATATATATATATATATATATATATATATATATATATATATATATATATATATATATATATATATATATATATATATATATATATATATATATATATATAGTGAGAAGATGTGTGATTAATAAAAATTAAAATAGTGAGATATGCATACGTATAGCAATGTCCTTTGCCATTGCTATAAGATTAATGATGTACAATTACTTTTTTTCCTAAGGTTTTGATATGGCCCATATGTACGTTTTTCGGATACACACACATATATTATACTTCAAGTTATGAATCGTAACGTGGACATTGTAAATACATACCTATATATCTCTGAAAAAAGTGTTATGCGTTTATGATTTTTTAAAATGTATAAAAAATAAATATAGATTATATAAAATATATTAATATCTTAAAAGCAAAAATAATATAATATTAAACATGTTTAATGATAATTTATTTATAAGTATAATGATTATAATCTATTTATAAATAAAATTTCAAGGTATACGAGTTAAAAATATATGAATAAAAAGTTTATATGAATAGTAAAAAAATAATTAACTATATCCCAATAATATTTATAACAACTAACAATATTGTTTTTATACTTTTTTAATTTTAAGTTGCGTATGTGTAAAATATAAATATACAATTTAAGTTTGTATACATTTTATATAAATAAATTTTTATTAATATATTAATGTGGGTTAATAAACTAGTAATAATATATATATATATATATATATATATATATATATATATATATATATATATATATATATATATATATATATATAGAAAGGTGGGTTCAATGGAAAACCAACATGCATCGGAAAACCTTGGAAAACCTCCATGCACCACCACAAATGCATCATAATTCCCGCGTGATGCGTCAAATTCCCTGCGTGATGCACCAAATTCCTGCGTGATGCACCGAATTCCCGCGTGATGCATCGACTTTCTGCGTGGTGCATCACCTGATCCAATGGCTATAAAGTGGTTCCCGGGTTTTCCGATGCATATAGGTCTTCCATTGAACCCACCCCTATATATATATATATATATATATATATATATATATATATATATATATATATATATATATATATATATATATATGCACACTGTTGTTATAACTTTGAGAAAACTAAGGGGGTGTTTGGTTTGTTGAAGAGTCTAAAATGAGTATGTATATGGATATGTGTTTAAAAGAAATAAAAGAAAGAACAAGAGAAAAGAGAAAACCCATTAGTATCGATTAATTTGAGTTTTTGGTAATAATTTCTAAATATTTGGAGATTAATTCTTAAAACAAACAGTATCAATGAAACCCAAACACATTTCTTATGTTAAAAATCCATTAATCAAGCGTACCCTTCAAACAAGAATTTTCGGTTTGAAGTTTTTAATAAAACTGAAAACATGATGGTTTTAAAAAAACACATTAATTTTAGAGATGATAATGTGTTTGGATGTGTTATAAATATTTTTTGCAATTTTTATTTCACTCCCTTTTCATAGATTGAGATGACTAGATTGAAACAAAAAGTGAAAAATTCATAAATGTGTTTTTAAGTTTACTTATAATTTTGAAAACTAAAAACTGAAAGATCTAAAAACAACAGATTTAAATGCATTATTCAGACTCCCTCGTTTTTGATAAAGATTTTCATTGAAAACATGTCAACTATGCATGCGAATCTTGATAGTTGATATAAACAAAGTAATGATGTTAGGAGTGGACATATTGTTATGAGGAGGTGGATATAAAGTAATGTGAATGTAAGTTTAAAAAGCTTAACGAATGGTTAAATAACCTTTTGAATTGAATTGTACGCTAAAATTAAACATATTGTTATGAGGAGGTGGATATAAAGTAGCGTTATTTTCCTTTCGTTCCAGTCAGTAATTTTCCATGATTAAGGGGTTCTTTGTTTAGTTCTTAATGGAATCACTAAGAAGACATTCAAAGGTAAAATGACATCTTAATGATTTCATTAAGAGGTAAACAAACATGACCTAATAATGTTTCAATAACACATCAGATTTGTGTTTCCTAGTGAGCTTGTATAGTTTTAGTAGTAAATCATCCGGGCTTGAATCCTAATGAGCTTGTATAGTAATAGTTGTATGCTAGCCTAAGCCAAGTTGGATGATCAGATTTGTGAGTGAGGTACGCTTCTTTTTGTTACAATTTACAAAGAATCAGTTTGGCTGGCATTTAAAGCATCCGTGTAATGGTTTAAATTTTAAACCACCATCACACATCATCAAGTTTATGATGTAAACCATTATTACATCAAATAGTTTGAGTTTATAAATCAAACTCGCTTAAGTATACAAACGGTTTTAGTTTCTTATTTGGTGGGTCCAAATGATTTATTTCTGCTTTTTTAGTGACTTTATGTCCTACTAATTCTGTTTAATTTGTTTTTTATTTCTTTATATTTATATTAAAAAACCGTATCAAAATCTAACTGCTAGTCTGCTCCAAGAAAGAAAAACACCATCTCATACGCTTATTAGCTCTTTTTCCATTTCAATCTTCCTCTATAGCCTATTTGTGTCACCTAGCAACGACCAACTTAAAGAAAGAAAGAAAGAAAGAAAGCACCACCTTTTGCATTGCAAGTATAAAAGGAAAACACCCAAAGAGAGAAAGGAAGTGCCTCTGCATTAATTAGACTTGTGTTCTCCTACAAACCCAGGTAGGCTAGCTAAAGTGCTGCTATCAAGGCCTGGCCCCCTTACCTTAATAAACAAGAGTTTAAAACCCAAATAAACCTAGTTCGCTTGCCTTCTCCTTCTCAAACGTCTCGAAGTATTGATATATGATTGTAACTGCTAGCAATATACCAGTACCAGACCCTATGGCTCCCATGAAATCTGCCAAAACTGTCAAAGCACCAATGCACAATCCCCCAAACGCAGCTGCCGTTGGGATGTACCGGTTTAGTTCCTTCTGAAGATTCGAGTCCCGATGCCCAGGCATCACCATTTGTTGCTCCTACAGACACGTGTTCAAAATCATTTAGAAACTAATAACCAACACATGTCACTATTCCAGGTTTAGCACTTGATGCTTCAAAGACTTTAATTACCTTAAGCTGCTTGGCCACGTCTCTTGCAGAAGATCCTGATACTTCAATCCATGTTTTTGAAAACAGCGCACATGCTGTTAGCATGAAGATTAGGTAGAATAGAGCGTGAAAAGGATTGGCTGCCATGTCTGCCAAGCTGATGTCGAGATGCAGCAAAGCAAATAACACGAAACAAACGATATTAATCTTTCTGAAAGAAAGAAGCATACTCAGTAAGGAGACATTTGGAAAGGGGGGATTCTATTTACCTTGAAGGCGCAGTAACATAGTATGCAAGGCCACCAACTGGGACTGATTGACCCGAGTATTCAGACTCCTTCCACTTCCCCAACAAGTTAACCAAGAAATTCCCGCTGTACTTTCGGTGCAGCAACTGAAAAGAAAAAAAGAGCAGTCGGTATCAGGAAAGCGACACAGCTTAGTTCAGTTTGACTAGCATATATATAATCTAAATACCTGAGAGATGAAATAAAGGTTGGTTACAAGTGCAGATTGAAGAATGATAGGCATGTTGGATGTATAGAACAGCTTAATGGGGTACGACCCTTGCTGTCCACGAGCGTTCTTAGATCTCACAGGCAAAACAACACGGAAGCCTTGGAAGTAGATAACAATCAGGAAGATCAAAACGGTGGCAAGCAAATTAGTCACATTAGGTAGGTTCTGCCGATAGAAGGCTTCCCTCAGCGCTCGAACCTTATCCGACCTAGTGATTAGAAGATGAAACAATGCAATAACTGCACCCTCAAATTCGGCACCACGTCCACTGTTTATGGTTGTAGGACTGAATGCTTTCCAGATAATGCTTTCACTGCATCATCAATCAACATGAGTTAGGCAATAGCAAGAGTAGGTGTATATCTGTTACTATACACATGTAAAGTATCACTGGGTTACCAGATATTGGTAGCTATGAACAATGATATTCCAGAGCCTAGACCGTATCCCTTTTGGAGAAGTTCATCCAAGCATATCACAATAATCCCAGCAAAACATAGCTGAATGATGATAAGAATAGCATTTCCGACACCAAGTTGACCAACACTGCCATACATCCCAGACAGAACATAGGCAACAGCCTCACCAACAGCAATCAATATACCAAGCAACTTCTGAGCACCATTCCTGGAAAACCACATGTTTAAACAGAATTGAATAAAAAGAAATGGTGCAGTTCTACAACTAAAATTTAAATCAATCCTACCTTATCAGCAAAAGGATCAATAATTAACATAGTAAGGTGGAAATTGGAATGCTCAAAGAAGACCAATAAGAATTCAGACATTTTTTCATATTTTTCTGGGATATTCGTTTCGGATAAAACTCAATTTTAGAAGGGAAGTTGCTTATACATTAATGAAAGTGAATATAGCATGACATGTCCTTGTAGCAACACATGACTACCAATCAAGAGATAATGTGACTCCTAAACCATGACACCACTGAAATTTCACATTAATTAAATAAATACAGGATTAAGGAAACAAAAGCAATACATAAAGCTGTCAGAAGCTCATATCAATGTCACACAGTTGCACACAAATAATAAGGAATATCATAGAGAAGAGGCTTACAATAGAGCACGATCCTCACGAACATTATTGTCAACTTCAATGATTTTTGACCCAGCTAATAACTGCATAACCAATCCAGAAGTCACAATGGGGGTAATACCAAGTTCCATAACGGTCCCACGATTTGAGGCCAGGATAACACGCATCCAGTAGAAAGGGTCAGCACCAGTCGTCGAATGTATGCCATATAGTGGAAGCTGACTGCACACCAGAAAGATGAAAAGAGAGATCACAGTGTATATGACCTTCTCTCTGAAGGGAACCTTCCTATCTGCACTCTGCACTTCTGGCAAGAATGAAAGAAATGGCCTGACCAGATGTAACACTCTAAAACCACCTCCCATTTTAATGGAGAGCTACAAACCGGCTGTTTCAAGTCATTTGGCAAAAGTTATAAGTACAAGCAAAAAAATCTTTGTATCACATTACAGTTTGTCAGAAAAAAAGAGATAAAATTAACTAACGTATCAACTCATTAGTTTTTAACAATGGCAGTACAGATTTCCATACTAATTATAAAGTCGCACCTCCTAACAGACACCCAGAATCCTTTTTTTTTTTCAGACCGCTGCATCAACGATACATCTGGATGAGCTTAGAAACTGATAGTCACAACAACTTAAAATGTAATCGTAATAGAAAACCAATTTATCCACAATGTTGCAAAACTCGTTAGGCGGTAGTCGACGGGCCGGCGTGGGGTAAGCGACTAGTCGGCCTCGGCATCGAGCAGTTTTGGAGTAATAAGATTGAATTTTTTTATATTTAAATTTCTAAATTATACATATATCTTCATAAATCCTCAAATATAAATATAATTATTCATAGCACCCAAATAAATATGTAAAATAACATCAACATAACTGTTGAAAACATCAAATACTTCGAACATTAATTTTAGTTTATTATTATTATCATTATTATTATTATTATATAGGTCTATTATGAAAAAAACAAACATGTTTTCACGTTTTTTGTGTTTTCGTCCTTCATGTTATTTTTTTCTATAAAGTCCTCAAGTTAATTTTTTCTATTTCGTTTAGTGAAATTTGGACATTATAACCCGATTATAATTAGTAAACCGGGCTTTTAAAAACTGAAATACCGGGTTTTAATGCCAAAATTTCATTAAACCAAAAACAAAAAATTAACTTGAAGACTATCATGGAAATAAATAACAGAGGGACGAAAACGCAAAAAACGTGAAAACATGTTGATTTTTTTCGTAGTAAACCTTTATTATTATATTGGCCATTCGACCGACTTGGCCGATTTTGACTGATTCTTGACCGATTTTTGACCAGCTTCAGACTAGACAGGCCGATTTTGTCCGGTTACTGGCAGATTCCGACTAGCCCGATTTTAACAACATCGATTATCCATCCAGATACAAATTTCTCCCAAGCAATTTACTGACAGAATGTAGAGAAAATCCAATAGATGCAATGAAACCTCAGTCCCCCAAAATAAAATGGTTTAGCACCATATATTTCCTTTAACATCATCTCATTGATATGTTCCATAATTCAGTTTGTTTCAACTACCAATAAAATCAAAAAGTTAACACTTTCAAGTTTCAACTTTCAACCCATTAAACATCCAAATCTTCTCGCATCGTCGACATGCAAATCAATGACGAATCAAATACAACCAGAAACCAAAATTTGAAAGTCAATCAAACCTTCATCGACTAAAACACAATCGATCGATCTCTAATAACAAATCAAATGCATACAGTACATACATGCATGTTCCCAGATCCAAAAAACATATAAACAACAATAATAAACACAAACATACCATAAATACCTGAAGAAACACACTTACACATCCCAATTTACGAAATCATAACAGACCAGGGACCATAATAGCTAATTTTGAAGCGTTAAAAAACAATCAAAATAAAAATACAGAAAGATAATCACATAATCAGATTTGAAAGCATAGATTGAGAACTTACAACGTTGAATCAGTTAAGATAAAGTTGTAAATTGGGGATCGAGAGCCCTAGGGTTTATCCAGGCGGAGTAGGTTTGGCAATTAGCATGAAGGAAATCGTGATGCGCAGCGTGTATGAATTGTATTTAAGTACGGGAAGGAAAAGTAGTTTGGAACCAATACGGAACGCTATTTAGGATTCAGATGGTAATTTTACAAACAGCACCCTTGTTACCATTTAAAGTGATTTATTCGTTGTATACTATTTTATTAACCCGTGTAACCCCGTGTATTGATAACTTTAATAAATTTATTTTTTAAATCTATATAAACTTAAAACTAAAAACTAATATTCAAACTTTTAATGTTGATAATATATGTTATTGTAATTAATTTATGTATAAATCATTAAACAAAAAAACTAATCATTAATAACCTTTAAGTTTATTATTAGTATTAATTTTATTCTTATAATTATTAATCAAAAAAAAATTAATATTGTTTGTTGTGATTTTATGGGATTTAAGGATCTAATCATGATCTTATCTTAAAAGTAATTTGATTTAAAATTATTAATTCAATCTTAATACTAATTAATATGTGTCATTAGTAGAATATGCCACTTGGAATCATGAGAAGATGACAAGTGACAATTTAGTTACTCTTTTACTAGTATTTATTGATTTGTATATATATATGTAAACAATTAATGACGATAAGTTGGTGTCAACATGTAATGTGTAGCATTGGACGTACCTGTCAGAAACAAATCATTTTTTTGGCTTAGAAAATCGTTGAGTTTTTTGTTTGGGTTTAGGAGATATACTTTGTATATTTAACGAATGAGAGAATTAGAATTTTTTTTTAACTTTTAAATGATTTAATAATAGTTAGATATTTGAGCATATATGAGAGTTTTGAAAGTTTAGTAAATATATGCATAATTAGATATTTATTTAGTCATTTTATGTGTTTATGAATATTAATTATAAATTAAATATAAATCTAAGTTTTATCTTCTCTATATCTATATACATCTAATTAAAAAATTTATTTTATGCATTTGTAAATTTATCAGAATATAAGCATTATTTTATGTATCCATATATCTATTTAAAAAATTATTTTATGTATCTACATATAAAAATATTTATTAAAAATATAAGCATTAATTATTAACCAAATAGAAAATACGTGTGCACAGTGTATATTTGGGGTAATATAATACTCCATCGTGTTAATTATACTATTTTGTCAAATGTATTTGTACTTTTTTATTTTAAATTAGTAGAACATGTTAAATAATACATAGAATTATTTATAAAAAAAATTCGATAAAATTTATGAAGATTTTTATGGACTTGTCCTTATTCTCAAAGTGTTTTATGAACTTATCCACAAACGTCAACGCTTGTGGTTTAGTGTACAACTCGGGGTTATTCTTAATATCAAGTGGGCAAGTGGCTTGAGTTTGACACAATCATTTTTACGATTAAGACTCTTAATTATTTTTGTTGTTTCTGAAATAAAGGTGTATTTTATGGATGGGTCGGCCGAAGATTCATCAGAGGTAGAAATGTAATAGTCGGAGGTTTCAATGTATCTAATTTTAAACGATAAACTAAATCGGTCGTTAGATATAATATAATAAAATTTCTAATATGATGATGGTGGTGAATGGTAATGATGAGATGAGATGGGATGGTTAAATATATTAAGAAACACTTTAGCTATAGCTCAACTAAATATTAATATATTTAATTCAATATATGTGTATGCATAATGTAGGTACAAGTGAAATTGTTGGGGAGGAACTCATGGCTAGTGGAGTTGACGAGAAATTATATCTATATATATTAATAAAAGAAATTCTCACATGTCACTTCATCATCATTTTTATATTTTTTTACTTTTTCGTTGTTTTCCATAATTAAATTCCTAATTTTACTAACTTATTATTAAAAAAATACATGAAATCTAATTCAAGTATTTTCATATTTAATCCATATAATTGAAAAAAAGAAATATTCTAAACATTCTAATATTAATCTAAACTAGTTTATAACTCACGTATTACGTGGATATTTTTAATTAAATTTATTTATATAAAATGTATATGAGTAAAAATAAAAACATACAAAAATAATAATTGTGTTTATTTTTTATTATTTACAGATTAAAAAATAGAGTATATTTATCTTTTTAGAAAATATTAAATTGTATTTATCTTTTTTTATAAGTTGTAATTATCTTTTTGGTGTTATACATAATAATAATTTCCACAACTAATTCAACTTTTTACATTTGGATCGAATTATGATTATTATGGATAATAATGATAGAAATTTTTTTTAGGTAAACATTAATTTTAAATGTTACAAAATCTAAATTATTACTAATTAATTAATGAAAAAAAATAAAGTCAAAATTTAATGCAATTAAGTTAAGGTGTTAAATTTGAAAAAAGAGGTGGAAAAAAATAAAAATTTCTTGTATTGTAGAAGTGACATATGACATGAATTATTTTGTTTTATTATAATACATAGGTTAATCAACCCATGTATTACATGGGTTGATTTAGAAAATACATATTTTTTTATATTTTAATAAATTATTATAAAATTTATATATAATTAAAATAAAAAATTGAAAGCTAGTTAAATTAAAGATAAAAAAATACTTAGTTGTTTGATATTAAATAAAAATATATTATTATATTGTATTATTAAAACAGATAATATATGTTTGTAAAAAAATTTCTTTTAATTTTTATTAACCTCAAATATGAAATATCAATGTAAGAAACAAAAAACTTCAATTATGTGAATGTGTATATATTTTAAAAATGATAAAATATAAAAATGGAATATCTGAAAATCAACAATCAAATTTATCATATTCACAATTGAAGTTTTATCAATTAAATTTTAAATCTTGTTAGCAAAATAATTAACAAAATTTTTTTAACTTTATATACTTCAAATCTACATTTAAATCCAAAATTTTACATTTGAATTTAACCATGATCATTAAGGATAATAATGACACATATTTATTTTAGGTAAATATTATTAATATTAATTCATTAATGAAAAAATTAAAATGTAATTAAGTTAAGGTAGTAAATTTGGAAAATGAATTAAAAAAAGTGCATAGGTATAATTATTGATTTTAATTAAGGGTATAAGAGACATTTCATAAATAATTATGAGTTGTCGTTATTCTGGACCATTGATTTCTTTCCATCCAATGGTCCAAAAACTCTAAGTGGTTTTCTTATAATATATAGTATAGATTTACTTTTAAGATACAAAGTTAATATTTTATTGTTTATTTTTTTATTTAAAACGTATACTTTTTTTATCTTACAAATATAGTATATTTTTTATATGAAAAAATCGATATAATCATGATATGTAATTTGAGTATTCATGTTTATATATTTATAATGATGATTAAAATTTATAATTGTACATAGAATATTTTAATTAAAGGTTAGTGTTTATGTATTTTTTATAAATTGGATTTAGATTATATATTTTGGGTTTTTCACATTTTAAAAAAAATAATTGATCTTATTGTATTAATAACTAGACAAAATTATATTCTTTTGAACTTTATGTTTAGACGAGTTTAAATTTAAATCGAGCACACATATTTTTATATTTTATATTGAACTAATTTCACATGCGTATAGAAAAATAAAATTAAGTTATACATAAATTTTTTTTTGCTCCTCTACAATTAAGAGTTTTTTTTACATAAAACCCCATAATTAAATTTTTTAATGAGTTTTATTTTAAAATATTAAACTCTAAGATTATAAAAAGTTATTATGTACTTATGTACAAACTTGATAGTTAAGTTATATATTTATTTTTTATTGGGTTTATTATTAAAAAAAACCTACATTTTTCACATTTTTTTACGTTTTCGTCTCTGTATGTTATTTTTTTACAGAATAGTACTCAAATTATTTTTTTTATATTTTCGGTTTAGTGAAATATGATTACTAGAACCCGATTTTTCAGTTTTTAAAACTTCGGTTTACTATTTATAGTATGGTTTTAATAGTCAAAATTTCACAAAATCAATAAAAAATAACTTAAGAACTTTTCTGGAAAAAGAAAATAACATGAAGAAACGAGAACAACAAAAAATAAAACATGTTGGGTTTTTCTAATAATAAACCTTTTTTATTTAACAAAATTAACTCATTTATAATTGTTTAATTTAAATAAAAGAGTAAAGGACATTTGTGGTCCTTGTAGTTTGATGGTTTACCCGGATTCAGTCCCTTAACCCTAATAAGGTCAAATTTCATCCATATTTTGCTAATTTTGTGCACTTTTAGTCCCTCGTCCGTTAAAATTAACGACACAACCGTTAAATTTTTAAGAATGACATTTTTACCCTTTTTATTGGGACACTTTTACTTCCTATGATTTTATTATTTACCCATTTATAGACCAACATTTATTTTATTTTATTTTATATTTATAATTATATTATTTATAGATATACTTAATTCATTATAAACACACTTATTTTATTTATATACTTATGTTTTAATATTTTATTTACATTTACTGTTGTTCGTATTTTATTTAAAATTTAATTTTTATTTTTATTAAAATTACATTTTTTTCTTTACTAATTTATTTAAAGTTAATCTTCTTTATTAATTTTAATTTTTATAATATTATTGTTAACATTTATATATGTAATTTTGTTAATTGTGTTTAAGTAAATATAATATCGTCGATATTTTTCCTCTCTAAAGTCATTATTTCTTCAAGTATCTTCCAACCTAATCAATTATCAACACATAAATTAATTATAACGAAGGACTAAAAGTGAACAAAATTAGCAAAATAGGAATGAAATTTGACCTTATTAGGGTTAAAGAACTGAATCCGGGTAAACCATCAAAACACAAGGACCAAAAATGTCATTTACTCTGAATAAAAATAAGATCAAATCGGATAAAAATTTTAAAATCCAACCAATGAAAGATTGTAAGATGTACTTATTTTTACTAATCACAGTCGTAAGATTGGAAATTTTAACAAAGACGACTTAAAATTCTAGACGTGGAGGCCACGTGTGTAGTTATTAAAACTAGGTATCGGTGAATAAACCAGCCTGCCAGCTCATCATCCATCCCTTTTCATTTTATCTATCTTCTTTGTTTCCATCAGTTTTTTGATAAAACCAACAAACCCACTTCCGATTTCACTTCCTTCTCCTCAATTCCATTCCATTCGATTCTGCAATAATCAATCCTCAACCATTACTCTGTTAATGTACCTACAGGCTACACCTTCTTCTATTTACTATTACTAAACCCCTCTCCTGATTTTTCTAACTATACCCACCCTCTGCCTTTCTCCGATCATCTTCCGCTTTCCTATAACTTTCACTCGCCGGAGACATTTTTATAACGCTATGGGTTGTGCTGGATCATCGACTGCCAAAGGGGACGGTAAACATTCCAATTTCCCTGATTCTTTTTTAAGGCAAATCAATCCTGTTGCATGTTTCGATTCTAGATTCTTTTTTTTTAATACGTAATCGACTAATTGACTTATCATTCTATGATTCATCTTGTGACTGTTTTTTTTTACTATTATAATGTTGGCTTGATTTAGGGGCTTTTCTATGAACATATGTCGCGAGGTTTCCTTGAAATAACTAAACCAAATGATGATCTATAGGCTGTAGTCAAACCTAAATTTTTTTTTTATGAGGTGTTTCGTTTTTTATGTTGCAACAGGACAAAATTGGTTGACTATTTGCAGTCAAATGTCTAAGATATCATACAAGAGAGATGAATCTGGTGAATACAAATGAACACTATTAGTTTATATGAAAAGAAAAAAAAAGTGATTTTACCATGGATATGGAAATGCTTTCAATTTTAGTACAGAAAATGTTGTAATGTTTATGTGAAGGTAATTCATCATTAAGCTTGCACATGATGTCAATGTTAAGTAGAGACCCCTTTTGGTCTGGTAAAATTTATAAGATCAACTGATGTTGTTCAAAATCGATTTCTATGGGTTTCAGTTTTGGCACTAAAGTTGTCATTTTGACTACTTTTTTTAACTGATGAGTGCTAGAGGACATTATTTTTCAAATTTTAACTAAAATTTTCTGTATTTTCTTTATCAAAACCAAGTTTTCTATGCCAAACTGTTGTTAAGCCTTACTAATGAATTGTCTATGATGCGCGTCCCCTGACTAAGATCAGGAAAAGAGTTCATATTAATCAGTTAAATTCTTCTTTACTGATTCAGTTCATTGTTAATAGGTACTTAAAAATCCCAAAGAAAGTTGAATGATAAAAAATATAATTCTAAGGCGATGAATGATTTGCTTATTATAGGTTTGACTTGATGGTCTGACTTTCTTCCTGCATTTGTTTGCTTTCTTTGAAACTATACTTAGTAGCTTGCCTATCATGATTTTCAGTAAAAATTTCTGGATTTTTGTAGTCTTTGTATTTATCTGAAGTTTGGACCTTGTAGTAGTGTTCCTGATTTGGAGTTCTTGTTTAGAAAGACAGCAATGGAAAGTAAAATATGAAACATAAAACGAAAACAAGAACACAAAATATACTTGGTTTGGTCCCCAATGTCCCATGTCCCAACACTAATGAGTCTTTCTTATTGATTTTGGATTGGGGTTTGCAGTTACATATAGTTATATTTTTAGATGAAATCCACCTCAAATCAAACTCAACAACTTAACAATTTTCTACAGCAAGATTGTGAACAAGTTACTAACATCACAATTGGTTGTGTGCAGAATGAGTTTCTTACAAGTTTGACCTATGTCCAACGTTCTTTGAGTTTCTCTTTGCTTTTCTTAAAAGTTTAAGGGGGCATGTGGTACGATGGAATCATAGGGAAGGGAATGGACTTGCTTAAATTTATATGCCTTTTAAAGCAATGATAGCTACACATAAGAATAGATCGACATAGAAAATGAAAGAAAAACTATAAATTCTCCATTCCTTTTCCATGTTTTTTATGCTCTCCATGTTGATAAAGAAAGGAGAGAAATGAAATTTATACTAAACTCAATTCTTCATTCCCTTTCATTGAGCATCAAGACTCTTTATCACATAATAAAAAAAACTTGTAAAATTAAGTTATTTTTTCCCTATGATTCCATTGTATCAAACGACCCTAGGCAGCTATTAATCACGTTTAGGTTTAATTGTTTAACTTTCTTGATCCTTGTGTTCTTTAGTCAAATTGGTTCCAAGTTGTTTTCTTTCCCTTAGTTCAGCATTTATCACCCAACTTTGGGCAGACTTTCTAATATAGCAACTTCAACTCTTTTAAGTGTTCTACGGACTATAATAATCTAATGTACCTCTATTGTCCACCTTTCATATCTGTCGTTACTTATTTTGTTTCTTCACTTATTTTATTATATTATTAGTTGAATCTTTCTTGGTATTTCATTGAGAAGAAAGTGGATTAATTCTGTTTATTATGTGGATCTTTGGTTTCTTCTGTACTGCAGAACCTATTAAAAAAATAACGAAACCAAAACCATGGAAGAATCCCGAGCCAATTACAGCAGATCAGCTTAAGCAGATGCGTGATGAGTTCTGGGATACTGCTCCCCATTATGGTGGCCGAAAAGGTGATTTTTGTTAAAAAAAATATTATTATATGCGTGCTTAATACATTTCATAGATATATTATATGTTTAGCACTGTGTTGTGGCAATTGAATGGTTTGATCATGTTTTGATCAGAAATCTGGGAAGCACTACAAGCTGCTGCTGAAGCCGATCTAACCCTCGCACAAGCGATAGTTGATAGTGCTGGTGTGATCGTTCAAAAGGCTGACTTGACTGTCTGTTATGATGAGAGAGGTATAGCTTTTGTTGAACCTTACAAGTTTTCTCAAATTTTCTTATTCCATAAACGCTCCCCCATTATTTTGCGTGTTGCAGGTGCAAAATACGAGTTACCAAAGTACGTTTTGAGCGCGCCAACAAATTTAATCCGTGACAGTTGAGAATGGATCTGTTTAGCGTAAAGATGGTAAATCATGTATATGTTTTTAGTCCTGTTTTAATTCGTTTTGATGTATGGTAAAGAAACCCTAATTTGGATCCGGTCTTCCTTTCTACTTATATATCCATTTTCAAAAATGTTTGATTATATGCACAGTTACTGTTGGTATTAAGGATGTATGTAATGTTTGTTTGACCTTTTTGTGGTGTTTCTACAAGAAAGGTGCCATTGTTTTGCTGGAAATGGCAAGTATTTATTGGATTAATTATTTACTTCACTGATTTCCCAAAAAGCAACCAAAGTTAACTGACACAGGCAAATATTGTCCCTTTAAACTCGAGTTCGGAAAGGTGGAAGTCTAATACCCATTTCATTAACGGAGTACCCAACCTCGTGGGGTTTCGGCTTGACCCACGTTGGTCCAAGCCACCTCGTCTTCCCGGTCCCGCCAAGTTCAACCCCAGCCTGGCCCCATCCTTATTCCTTATTTTGCTTTTTTTTTTTTTTTTTTTTGAGCTTTTAACGGTCACATGACTTGGTATAGAGGGGGTTCAATAGAAAACTAACATACATCAGAAAATCTTGGAAAACCTCCATGCATTACAACATCATAAGGGATCATTAATGACATTTTTAGAATAGCCTAATTACATTTATTCAAATAATTAAAATATGATTATTTTAAAAATGCAATCTCTAGAATCATTCATATCACAAGATCGTAGAAGATTCACATTCAAATGCATTCCATAATATGATAAAAAAACATTAAAAAAACTTGAATCTCCACTGGTGACCGCTGACCACCAATCAACATCGACTGCCAATCGTCGGCTGACCACTGACCACCATGCAACGGCCGAACACTATGCATCATCAACTGCCGAACACTATGCAACACCAACCGCCGAACAACATTCAACATCAACGCTTGGGAAGCAACGCCACAACCCTCGGTTCACTCACCCTCGTCAAGCCCTTGATGATTCACAAATTTTTTTTACATAAACATGTATAAACCAAGATTATAAGACTTTTAATCAAAATAATCATACTTTTATATACTAAAATTAGAAAAATAAATCTTGTGAATAATTGAAAGAAATCATGTGAATTATCATTCACTTGGACCAGTCAAAGATTTACATACGACCATTCACAAAATTTTTATGGACGTACACTTGTGAATATATCTGAAATTTATATATCGTACGTGTAACTTTAATTTAAACATGATTATAAAAAGAAATTTTAAAAAGTTTTTTAAGGACGGTACTTTTCGGGTGCATTCATTTCGAGTGGTAACTTTTTAAACCTAAGTTTATATATATATAAACCCAATTAGACGATTAGTTTGTATTTTCTAATGTAATTTAAGTTCTGTATTTTAGTTTCGTGATGTTTTCATTTTAGTTATATAATAGTTTTAAATATTTATTATAAAATTAAATATTTTAGTTGTAAGTGTCTTATTGATTATAAATGAATTTTTTTAAATTAAAAATGTAGAATGATAGAGAAAGTTGGATATTTCTAAAATAGAAAGATATGATGGGTGGAAACTAGTGACACTGATGTGTTAAGAAAGATAGAAAGGATATAGAAAAGACGGATATCCATCATTCTTATATTGCTATGTACCAAACGCTATCTTCTAGTGATTCCGTTTTGTCAAATTAATATGATTGTATCAACTTTGGATCTCCCAAGATCCAAAACTTTGTTATATCTTATAACCTGGGGTCAGACTTGTAAATTTGTTTTATTAAAAACTTAAATTTCAGGTATAATTAATATGTTTATTTGGTAAAAACTAGCTGGAATTAAAGTTTATGGTTAATAAATATGTGGTAAAACAATTTAGAAGCTATAAAATATAGAATGACATGAAAGTCAATGATAATTTAGAAAAACAAATATCATAATTAAAATAAATTTATTTTGGTACTTTATTTTTCATAAACCCAATATACTTTTAAAAACAACTTTATGGTTTAAGATTTTATGATTTTAATAAGTATTTGAAAAGAAATTCATCCAAACGTAGTTAATAAAGATAAAAAGAGTTGAAGTTTTTACAAAACCATAAAATTTGATCTCTCACAAGCTGTTACTAAACATGTCTTGTACTTTATGTTACAACATGTTGTATGGAATAAATTGGCTGCAAAGCAGACGAGTGAAGCTCGACTTGACAGGATTCAAGTCTCTTAGGTATACTCAATAGCTTCACACTTCATGCGCATCTTATACTTGTTAATTAGGATTAATAACCATTTGTTATCATGGAACATCAATATATATTAAACTAGTATCAATGCTTGGTACATGTGATTTAATCACTTTCTTTATATCAGTAAATATGTTTATCTATTGTTTTGTTAAACTATTTCTGCTTCATATATCATTTTGTGCGAGGATCAATATGATTATTATTCCTTATAAATTAGTTTATTTTCTAGTCTGTTTATTCCCTCCTTATGATGTTTCCATGGGTCAATGCTTTTTTTCATAAAAGTAACTAGTTTATATTATAACCCACGTGGATATTTTTAATTAAATTTATTAATATAAAATGTATATGAGTAAAATTATAAATATACAAAAATAATAATAATGTTTATTTTTATTATTTACTAATTAAAAAATAGAGTATATTTATCTTTTTTTAAAAATATTAAATTGGATTTATCTTTTATTTTTTATAAGTTGTATTTATCTTTTTGGTGAACGTAGATGTGACACATGACATTTGATGTTTTCCCCTATTATACATAATAATAATAATTTCCACAACTAATTCAAATTTTTACATTTGGATCTAATTATGATTATTATGGATAATAATGATAGATATTTATTTTAGGTAAACATTAATTTAAATGTTACAAAATCTAATTTATACTAATTAATTAATGAAAAAAATAAAGTCAAAATTTAATGCAATTAAGTTAAGATGTTAAATTTGGAAAAAGAGGTGGAAAAATTAAATTTCTTGTATTGTAGAAGTGACATATGACATGAATTATTTTGTTTTATTATAATATATATGTTGATCAATCCATGTATTACATGGGTTGATTTAGAAAATACATATTTTTTTTATATTTTAATAAATTATTATAAAATTTATATATAATTAAAATAAAATAAATTGAAAGCTAGTTAAATTAAAGATAAAAAATACTTAGTTGTTTGATATTAAATAAAAAAATATTATTATATTGTATTATTAAAAACAATTAATTTGTGTTTGCAAAAAAAATGTTTCTTTATAATTTTTATTAACTTCAAATATGAAATATCAATGTAAGAAACAAAAAACTTTAATTATGTGAATGTGTATATATTTTGAAAATGATAAAATATAAAAATGGAATATCTAAAAATCAATAATCAAAATTTATCATATTCACAATTGAAGTTTTATCAAATAAATTTTAAATCTTGTTAGCAAAATAATTAACAAAAATTTTTAACTTTATTTACTACACTTTTACATTTAAATCCAAATTTTTACATTTGAATTTAACTATGATCATTAAGGATAATAATGACACATATTTATTTTAGGATTAATGAAAAAATTAAAATCAAAATTTAATGTAATTAAGTTAAGGTAGTAAATTTAGAAAATGAATTAAAAAAATGACATATGTATAATTATTGATTTTAATTAAGGGTATAAGAGACATTTCATAAATAATTATGAGTTGTCATTTATCTGGACCATTGATTTCTTTTCATCCAATGGTTCAGAAACTTCAAGTGGTTTTCTTATTTTATATAGTATAGATATTATAGATTGAAGAATCTTTTAATTTTTATAGAAATGCCGCATGATTTATTAATGATCTTTTATATACATCAAATTTATTCCCTTGCTACGACTTGCGAACCTTACTATACTTGTTATAAACATTTCTGATAACACTTTTAAAAAACATTATAATTTTTGTAACAATATATATAATTTATCAGTTTAAAATAATGGATTATATTAAATGAATTTTAAATTAATAATAGGTATATATAGTATACATATAAATACAAAACAGTAAAAGTAGGTAACCTTGGGGGGAAAAAATGTTTGGATGTGCATTAAGTGTTAAAAGGAATCTGAAATTATTAAAAAGAGATGTAGCCGTTGAAATGTACATTTTTGGATGTTGCATGTCAGAACCATGTGCAATTAAAATATAAAACTTACTCCAACATCCAAAAATATTTCATCTCCAACATCCATTTCTTGAAAAAAAAAAAAAAAACAAATAACTCGAAAGATATAAACAATAATGCAATTTGATTATATTTAACATCAACGTTAACAGAATAAACCCAAATCATTAAATAACTAATGAAATAATGCCATCAAATAAACAACTAAATAATGAACAATTAATAAAATTATAAAAAATATAGAAATATATAAAACCCAAATAATCAATTAAACACATCTAATAAATGGATGGTCACATTATGAAAATTTCAAGTTTCATGTGTAAATACACTACATATTAATTTTATCCTCTAAGATTTTGTCCAGTTAATGATGGATTTATCTATAATTTATTTTTTTTTTATCATGGATTCATATATAAACTTAGGTTCAAATAGGTATCACTCAAAATCAAGTGCATCTGAAAATACCTCTTAAATAAATTTAAACTTTCTTTTTCATAATCATGTTTAAATTAACATTACACACATGTAAAAAAAAAATTTCCGCAATTATGTTTAAATAAATGTTACATACATGATATGTAAATTTCAATTACATTCACCAATTCCACGTCCTTTAAAATTTTGTGAATGGTCATATATATTTTTTCATGATTTTTTCAACCATTCACAATATTTTATGTTTATATCTTTATGTATAAATGTTGATTCTTTTGATAAATTTTTTTTTTTTTGTAATATTGGTTTATACATATTTATGTAAAAAAAATCAGTGAATGATCATTCACAAAGAGGTGAGTTTGGTACTCTCGATTATTTAGAATACTCTGTTGAACCTGATTATATATAAATAATATTATGTGTGTGTGTATGTATGTTGAGTTCGATGTAGAACTTTTGTTAGCTAGACTTGACAAAAATACTCATCCCAGATTAGGAACACGAAACTCAACTCCGACTTGACCAACGAATCCTCGAACCCGAGTTGACTGGAGATAGAAATGATAAATACCTTAATTCACGACCTGATCCCGATCTCATTTAATATCTTAATATAAATTATTGTATTTATTTGATTTTATAATGTAGTTTATTCAATCATTACAAAATCTTAAAATAAAAAAATTAATTAATTTGCTTAGATGGCTACAAACTTCACTCACAAACCACAAATCACAGATGAGATGTTCTTATGCATTTTTGGTTCTCTAGTACATCGACTTTCTCCATTAAACTTCGTTTTATATATATACACACACATGCAATTGTAAGCCATGCTTTATGAGCAACTTTTGACCAAAAGTTTGATTCTGGTTATAATATTTACAGCCGTAACTTTTTCATTTTAATTGTCTTGAAAGGTGATCCTGAACTCAAATGAAGTGTATATTTTGTTTGCCTAGGGAAAATATATCTACAAATGTGTACTTTTAAATTATATATTTAAAGTTAAAACTTTTATCATTACTTTTTTTTTTTTTTTTTTTAATTTTGGCATTCGCATCAGTTACATATATTTTACTACTCCGTAATAAATTCAAAAACATGTAACCGGTATTTAGTTTGTAGAATTCGAGAAACATTTGATGGAAATGGAATGATAATTTGATTTCGAATTCGTGTTTGGCTATAGGAACTATGAAATTGAAAATTTTGGAGAAAAACATTCAAGCATAGAGAGGAATCATTGTTTCGAAGAGGTAGTCAAAGTAAAAAGTTTATGTGATACTGTGATGGGTGTAGAATGGGCACCGAGGAGCTCTACTCCAGCCTCCAGCACTAGTTTTATTTTCATTCTAACTTTTAAGGATTCTTTGCAAACCAATTCGTTATCGATTTCAATTCATCTAAATTTTATTTCTTTTAGTTTTTCATTCATTTGTTAGATTCTATTTCATTAAAAAATATTTTGTCATCCAAATACCGGATATAAGATATGAAAAATTGTATCAACAAACTCTAGTTACATATATATTTTAACCTTTAAGGGATAACGGCATTAATGTCTCATTTACCACAACACACGTACTTTGGATGCAGGGCCGGCCCTTTTTCGAAAAGGCAAGAAAGGGACCAGGAAACGAAGCTTCGGCAATGCCATCACCCCGAACCTGCCCCCCAAAAAACGCCCACCTTTATTAATCAACAAGCCCCATTACAACGTATAATCTAAAGAAACAAAACCGTCACTTGGACTTACGATAGTACCGCATAACAAATTAAATTGCCCCCACAACTATAGCAATCCCTTTACCCACAAGGATTAGTAATCCAGTTTGACCAATCAAGTTTTGTTCCTGGTTTCCTGTTACTAAA
This sequence comes from Centrapalus pauciflorus, assembly GCA_020465985.1. Taxonomy (NCBI): domain Eukaryota; kingdom Viridiplantae; phylum Streptophyta; class Magnoliopsida; order Asterales; family Asteraceae; genus Centrapalus; species Centrapalus pauciflorus. The sequence continues at coordinate 109,006 of JAANYP010004341.1, forward strand.
CCACAAACATGATAAATTTTGAACCGAAGGAAAGAGATCCGCCTTTAAGATATCCTCCACAACATCATCCGATGCATGTAATGCCTTGTTTCTCTACTTCCAACTTAGCCAGAAAGTAATAGCAATAGCCCCACGAAGCAAAACATTTCGGCCTTTCACAAGTGAACTCGAAAAGAAACGTTTTTTTCCCAAAACTCATCAAACGACATAATAGGTTTACCTCTAATACTCCACCAACTGGCAACTTTTTTCCAAAGAGAATCAACTAAACTACAATTAATTAAGCAGTGATCCATATCTTCATCAACTAACCCGCAAAAAACACATCGGCAATCGCCCAGTGCCCATTAATTGTAGGGGCTCATTCTCAAAAAACTTATTATATACTTAGGTCTATTAACGATTAAATAAGACTATTGACTTGCAAAATTTTTAAATTTAGCATTATATAATTATAAATTTTTGTTGTTAATTTATCATTTTTACTTGAATTTTACTTATCTTAAATATACATACATATTTATAGGGCCCATTTTAAGTTTTTGCCCAGGGGCCTCGAAAATGATTGGACCGGCCCTGTTTGGACGGTGTCCTTGCGCAAGTGGCTTTGTTTTAGACAACCATGCGATAACTTGGAAGTTATCCATATATACCTAGAAATTATTCAAAACACACACAATACACACACATATCTATGTATATATGTATGTATAGAAAGTTCTTTCCACCATGCGATAAATTAGAAAAAAGTCTTTAACAACCATGCGATAACTTGAAGAAAGTATCCATCTATACTTAGAAATTATACAACATACTTTATGTATATACCTAGGAAGTTCTTTCAACAATGAGATAATTTAAAGAAGTTTTTGACGACCATGCGATGACACATATTTTGAATTACTTTTGTCCAGACATATTTAACTATGAAAAATTGATGATATCCGTGATGTTTATATCCTAAATATGTATATATGTTGTTTATGGAACAAAACTTAGTCATAGAATTAGTATTTATTGAGGTAATTAATCAACACATATCAGATTTAAGTTTAGTATAATATTACAAGTATATATATATAGTTATTATTAAAAAGGTGTATGGATTATACATATGGGGTTATGATTCATTTTGTTAGGGAAAAGGTTGAGAATGTCTAGTTCCCAAGGAACAATCACTTGGATTCTTGCACTAAACTCATTTCAAAATATTACTTATCTCGAGAGCTAAACGCTTTTGCTTTTTGTGTAGTTCTCACTTGCGGCTACGCATGAAAGTTGCCAAGAAAAACACTATTAAATCCCTTATTTTAGTAATTTCTATAAAGTTTTACATTTACAAATAGTAAGGGTGGGCAATTTTTGGTCCAGGACCGAGAAAACCGAAAACCAAACTAAATCAAATCTGTTTAAAACCAAACCAAATTTAAGTTCGGTTTTAGACCTAACCGATTATGAAATTTGGTTTTTTGATAGATTTCTAGTCTAGTTGATAGGAGACCAAATCAAACCAAATTACCATATATATATATATATGTATATATGTATATATATATGTGTATATATGTATATATATATGTGTATATATGTATATATATATATATATGTGTATATATATATATATATATATATATATATGTATATATATATATATATATATATATGTATATATATATATATATGTGTATATATATATATATGTGTATATATATATATATATATATATATATATATATATATATATATATATATATATATATATATATATATATATATATATATATATATATAGGGGTGGATTCAATGGAAAACCTATATGCATCGGAAAACTCGGAAACCACTTTATAGCCATCGGATCAGGTGATGCACCACGCAGAAAGTCGATGCATCACGTGGGAAATCGGTGCATTACGCGGGAATTTGGTGCATCACGCGGGAAATTTGATGCATCACGCGGGAATTGTGATGCATTTGTGGTGGTGCATGAAGGTTTTCCAAGGTTTTTCGATGCATGTTGGTTTTCCATTGAACCCACTTATATATGTGTGTGTGTGTGTGTGGGGGGGGGGGGGGGGCGCTAATGAAAGTTTAAGTCTTTTATAGAAGACCTGAAGTATTGGATGAATAAAATTAATAGTTTAATATTCAATGATAAAGTTAAATTTTAAAAAGTATCACCTTAAATTTTAAACCATTAATTTTATTGATCTTTAGGGTTAATTCTTTTTGACATAAAAATATTTTATGTATGTTTAACTTGATATTTTGAGATTGCATTCTTTATTTTTGGCTATTTGAGATGTCTGAAAGTTTTATGTTTCTGATTTCGTATATGGTTGTTTGTAGTTTGTTTTGCATATTGAATATTTGGTTTATTTGGTTAATAAACCAAACCAAACTGAATTCAAATCTGGTTTATGTAGCTTTGACTTTGGTTTGAGATAAAAAAGAAAAATTAAAACAGAGGAAACCAAACCGAAAAAACTAATGAACCCATAAATCAAATTGTTGATCATCCCTAAAAATAAGTAGTCTTGTATTTCATTCGACTTATTACATTATTATATATATTATATATACACACACATCAATACCTATAACTTTAATAAATAAAATATATTAAGAATCAAAACCAACAACAACAATGTGTTGAGTTGAGTATATAAATTAAAATCTCTTTTTTTACTATATGAAGGGTAGTATGGTATTTATGTACAACTTTTTATGTTGACCAATGTAATCGACCAAAAGGAACAAATCTTAGTGTGTACTGTGTAAGAGGCGTTGGTGTAGTGATTGAGTATGAAACTTCACAAATCAAGTGAGGACCACACCACATCTTGACCAATTGAATCAATCAATTACTTGCCACCTATCATAACTATATATTACTAACCCCATTCTATTTCTATCTATACATACACCTTTAATTAAATTATTCAACACACTTTATATTTTCATTTACCTCCAGATATATTTTATTTTGGACCCTTCATTTGTGTCATTCAATGCCATATATCTAATCTTTCTCTTTGTATTTTTAAGTAATTTGTTCTATAAATATTAAATATATGTATAATGTTACTTTTTGCAAATAAGCATAAGGCACAACCACATGGTGATGTGATGTTTTTGCTCTCTATACATGAACATCAACATGTACATGTAACACAATCACACATTGACACAAGAACACCAATCATCCCATGTTTTTTTTATCAAACCAATCACATTCTATTTTAATATTACTCATGTCTGATTTGACTAGTCATTTGAATGTCAAATCCTATTAGAATGATAGAAAACTCTAAAAGCCTTATAACATGATCATGTTTTATTACCCTTCTTTTCAATTTGAAATTTCATGGATGGCACAGTGCTCGCAAGTACGCATACATGTGAAAACAACAATGACATTGGTTATATATCGAACATCTATCTCTGTTAGTAACAACGAGTTGTTATACGTTGACAACCATATAAAAAGAATTGGTCCCCCATCTAGTAAAAAAAAAAAAGCTATGGGTTAACACTCTCGTGAGCTTTAAGATAGACTTCTAGCTTCTATGCATGATAAATCTTTTTTAATCAGATCACATATAGAACAAAAGTACATTCGTCTCACAATCATTTCCTAATTAGTTGGTCATGTATGAAGAATTAATGAATCAGAGAAAAACTCGTATTAATGTTTCTTTACCTACACGTTCAATAACAATATTGCACTATATCAAAACATTAATTACAATATTCATTTTACATAATTGACTAGTTCAATTTAGAAAAACAACAGTCATACTTCATTAATTTTTATGTATACAAAAAACCTAACAACATTAACAACTATATTTTGATTTTTAGACGATAATAAATGTAAGTTTTGGTAATTAATCCAAGAAGATTCAAAATTATTTGATTTCAAATAATTGATTTGATTCACTCACACAAACAAAAGCACACAGGGCGGTTTATTTGCAAGTGTCAAGTTCCCAGGCACAATTGTCAGCAGCACAGCAGCCTCTTACATCACCCCCATGCTCCCCTGCTCTCTCATTCTCTCTCTAAAACAAGCATCTTCAGTCTCTGTTGTTTACTAGCAAACACTAGACCCATTTTAGCCCTTGTGCCTTCTACAAAACCCTTTTTTAGCTTTGTTGCCCCCACATTAAGAGATTCAAGTGTGTGCCACCTCCTTCGAAGAAACCCCTCGTGAAGTCGATGTAAAAGATCTGAGATTTAATGAAGGAAACGGGTCGCTCGCAACTTTGCCTCTAATTCAGGTGAATTAAGTCGTTTCCTGTGAAATTTCTTATTTGTCTCTTTTTAATTGATCATAAAGCAAACTCGAATTCAATTCCTTCACAGATTTACAAACTGTTGATTCTTGTGAAGTGGGTGGGTGTTGGAAGCTTTAAAGATTGCATTTTTAAGCGTTTCTTGAAATCCGGTTTTGTTTATTTCATTGGGTTAACATGAAAACTGTTTTTTTAGGTTTCTGTTTTTATTAATTTTTTTAAATAGCGGGTTTAGCTCATTTAAGTCTTGAATCTCAAGTTGTTACAAGAATTGACTGTGAAAATGCCTAGTTGATTTGAGTGTAGGATTATTTGATTAATTTGTTTATATGGGCGGATTTGTATGTGAGGGGTTAGGCATCACTGATTTTGGATTGTAATTAGGATGCTAAAATGTTCAATGATTCAATTAAAAGATGAATTAGGTTTTGGGGGCATTAATTTGGCTTTCAATATTTTGATTTTGGTATGATTTTGTTTGATTACTGATTATGCTGTGATTAAGAAGATGTGGGTTTTTGTCATTTTAATGGGTGTAAGTGTTTGACATAAATGAGAAACAAAATGCCATATTTTCTGATATCTTTCCTTGATTGTTGGCTCACCAGAATTGGATCATGACCAAAGTTGTTCGTGATCGAATACTTAAGGATGCTAATGGTGATATTAGTGATCATCTACGCAACCATATCCATCTAACAAACTGTATTCACTTGAAAAACCATATGCATAAGAATAGCCCTATAATGGCCGATAGGTCCCTTATTAGGGACCTCGTTGTTCTTCAAAGGTCACGATCTTTGAGGGATCCTTCTATGAGTCCGCCCCCGTTTCAGTCTCCATCGGCCCTTGATCTGCAACCCAAAAGGGTTGAAAAAGATGGTGGTGGCGGCGGCAATGGAAGACGGTCTATTGGTGTATCGGGCAACTCGTCATCAAATGTTATGGGCACAGGTGATGTAGTTCGTAGAAGAAACAAGAAAGAAGAATTGAGCGGGAGAAGTTTTGGTTCTGGTTTTGTCGGAAGCAAGGATGATTCTCCATTAGATGCTGCCAGTTTGGCTCGTGATATTTATCCAGGGAGTTCGGATAACAGAAGTAAACAAAAAGGGCGGAAAAGTAAGCAAGATGATCATGCCAAGACTCTTTCTCAGCAATTAAATGATGTCCCGATCGATAGCGACAATGTAGCTTCGTCGCATAATCGTTTACATGGAAGGCAAAGTGGCATGGAGGGCGAATCCAGCATTCATAGTCATGGTCTTAGCAAGGTAAAAAGACGAAGGTTGCGAGGTGGAAGGAGAGTTTCTCGGCCGGCCAAAAACGAGATGTCAATGGCTTCTAATTTAGTAGCTCACGGAGCATCACATTCAAAACATCATATAGAGGACAGACAAGTTGAATACGGTGGTGATCAGAATATGAGCGGGGGTCCAAGAAATGGATGCGGGATTCCGTGGAATTGGTCGAGGATCCATGATAGGGGAAAGTCTTTTCTTGATATAGCAGGAAGAAGTCTCTCCTGTGGTTTATCGGACTCACGATCAAAAAGAGGTGGTCCACGAGACTCTATTCAAATGCCCGTTATGTCTGATCACTCGAGCTCATCCACAAATGGAGAATCACTGCCTTTATTGATGGATGGTTCTCAAGAAAGTGCCGAAAACCCCGCTGCATGGGTGCATGATTATTCTGGTGAATTGGGGCTTTACGCCGATAACCTATTGAATAGCGAGCTCGACTCGGATCTTGCTTCAGAAGCTCGATCTCATGACCAAAGACGCAAGCTTCGATCTCGTGACAATACACGGCACCAGAATCTCACTCAAAAGTACATGCCGAGAACATTCCGAGATCTGGTCGGACAGAATTTGGCTGTACAAGCTCTCTCCAACGCCATTGCCAAAAAGAAAGTTGGTTTGCTTTACATATTTTACGGGCCTCATGGGACAGGAAAGACCTCATGTGCACGTATATTTGCTAGAGCGCTAACCTGCCAATCGTTAGATCATCCAAAACCGTGCGGTTATTGCAACTCTTGTGTGGCACATGATATGGGCAAGAGCCGTAGCATAAGAGAAGTGGGTCCGATGAATAATCTCGGGTACAAGGGTATTATGGAACTTATCGAACATATGATCATTTCTCAGCTACCATCACAGTATCGAGTGTTCATCATCGATGATTGTGATAATTTGCCTCCAGATTGTTGGAGTGCCATATCTAAGGTTATTGATCGAGCTCCCAGGCGTATGGTTTTTGTACTAGTCAATTCAAGTCTTGACGTTTTGCCACATATAATCATTTCCAGGTGTCAGAAGTTCTTTTTTCCGAAGTTGAAGGATGCCGATATTATCTATACGTTACAATGGATATCAACCAAAGAAGATTTTGAAATCGATAAAGATGCATTGAAGCTTATAGCCTCGAGATCTGATGGATCCCTGAGGGATGCTGAAATGACACTCGAGCAGCTGAGTCTACTCGGACAAAGAATTTCAGTTCCTCTCGTCCAAGAGCTGGTATTTTCTTCGTCTTATATTCTTTATATACTTGTGATATAAATAGCAAAGCACTTTCACATCATTTTGAACAGTAGAGTAGTTTAGTAACAAATTTAAGCTCTAGGAACTAATTTATAAGTTTAGTTGCCTCTTTATGATCATTAATTATGCGTATGTAATTCCCAGGTTGGACTTATATCCGATGACAAGTTAGTCGATCTCCTCGATTTTGCATTATCGGCAGATACGGTGAACACAGTGAAACATTTACGAGAAATTATGGAGTCTGGTGTCGAGCCTTTAGCTTTAATGTCACAACTTGCAACCGTTATAACTGATATTCTTGCCGGTAGTTACAATTTTATAAGAGAAAGACCAAGACGGAAGTTTTTCAGGCGACAAGCTCGTAAGTCTGGCTCTTCTTTGAGTTCCTACATTTTTAATGCTGCCACACTCTCTTACTTAATTTGTGCTCTTTTCTTTCAGTATCTAAAGAAGATATGGAGAAGCTGCGATTAGCACTGAAGACATTATCTGAAGCAGAAAAGCAGCTCAGGATGTCGAACGACAAATTGACGTGGTTGACGGCTGCTTTATTGCAGCTTGCTCCCGATCAGCAATACGTGTTACCGACATCCTCTGCGGATACCAGCATCAATCATAGTCCTTCAGGATTGAATAATGCCGGTGGAAGAGATGGATTCAGGAAAAGTAACTTTGAGCATGCTGAGATGATTGGCAGTCAAAGGGGAGTTTCGAAAAACGTAGGAAACTCGAGCAGCATTCATACGACAATGAAAGAAGGTATCTATCGACAGGAAATTGAAGAAATTTGGTTGGAGGTGCTCGAGAATATTCAGATACATAGCATAAAAGAGTTCTTGTATCATGAAGGAAAGATGACATCACTCAGTTTCGGCGCAGGTATTGATACCGTACACTTTACTTGTGCTTTATTTACTACAAGGGAGCGTTTGGTTCCTAGATTCCTTCTCCTTATGAAGGAATTCGATGGAAAAGAAATAAACAATTCATTCTCGTGACATGTTTAGCTGTCAATTCCATGGAATGACAATTCCCTTTCAAATAAAAAAATTCTCTCCAATAAAGGGATGTGTTTGTCATGGCGGGCTGTTAAAGTATAAACATTCTATTTCCATTTCCATGTCTTCTCTTAACCCAACCCCACCTATCCTACCTATACCTTATCCACCCCACCCCACCTATCCCATCCTAACCCCCACCCAACCATGCCTTACCTAACCACCAATTTACCTATCTTGCTAAACTTACCACATCTCTTTTCATCCTTTACACCCTACCCCACCCCACCCAACACTCATACCCTGAGCACCTTACTCTACCACCGAATTACCACCCATCAAACTTATCACATCTCTTCACATACTTATGCTACACTCACCCACCCTACCTCACCCACCACACCAACCTAACCCTACCACCAGTTTACTCACCCATCAAACTTATCACATCTCTACCCACCCTTATATGCCTACCATACCATACCCCAACCCCACTCCCTACTCTACCCTACCACACATCCCTTCCTATCTTTACATTACACCCACCCACCCTATTTGATATCATCCTACCATTCATTTTTCTATAAAAGTCATTAATAATATCTTTTGGTAGTTTGTCACAATCATACTTTAATTACTTTGACAGATTTATCAAACCTATTTGATATCATCCTACCAACCAAACAAGTTATAGTGTATGGATTCAGACAGATGCCATACCTTCTAGAACTCTTTTTCATTGACAGATTCCATATCTTGAGTAAACATTCTGTGAACTAAACGTTGCCTAAATATTATCTTTTCGAGCTTAGGGTATTTTGGTCATTCTGTTTTTTTTGTCTTATGAGTCGAACCGGTGAAATGGTAAAAGCTGGGAGGAAACGGGTCGAAAGTAGCCTAAAGCATATTCATACCCTCTTTTAAAAGTTGAAAACGTTAAGTATAGCTTCATTTTGCAGCCCCAACTGTTCAACTCATCTTCACTTCACATGTAACGAAATCGAAGGCAGAGAAATTCAAAACACACATTCTGAAAGCATTTGAGCATGTTCTTGGATCACCCGTTACCATCGAAATCAGAAGCGAATCGAGGAAAGAAGCCGGAAAAGGACGTGATATGCAACTCACGTTACCTGCATCCCAAGAAGACTCCTACGCAATTCGAAGAAGTGAGATTGTTGAAGTAGAGGCTTCTCCTAGAGAAGCAAAAGCGAAGTTGCATATCGAAAACAGAGAAAAAGTAGAAGCAACTCCGTCTCATAAGAATTCAGGCGTCGGTTCTCAACGAAGATTAGGGGAACAGAATCAATCTATGAGTCTCGTCAGAGGTAAAGTGTCTCTTGCAAATGTAATCCAGCAGGCAGAGTCGCAAAGAAATGGTTGGTCCTCACGCAAAGCTGTTTCCATTGCCGAAAAACTCGAACAAGAGAATCTGTAAGCTGCCTTTTCTCCTCTAGAATATAGCTATATGATCTTATTCTTTCTTTGGTTGCCATTGTTTGACATTTAAGGTAAAACTTGTGTTTGCGAAATTTATAAATACTATTTTATTATTTTACATCTGGATGTTGTACTTCTTGTACATCATAATATTAAGTGTTAATAACATTTAAGGGCAGGCAAAAACTTATCATTCCTAATTTCATGCTTAGTCCAAAGCTCGTTTTTTTAGTCGCATGTTAATACGATAAATCTTTGAAGTGACTTGGTTTTATTTTTATAAATTGCAGGAGAATGGAACCGAGATCAAGAAGTTTGTTGTGCTGGAAGGCATCTAGAGTTGCCCGTCGGAAGGTAATGAGCAAATTTTGGTTACTAATTTATCATGGTAATGTTACTCCACTTGTGAGCCAAAGTCAACAGGTTTGTGGCATTTGCAATATGCAAGAGAAAGGTTGCATAAGAACACTTTTCGCTAACCCAAAAACAATTAGGTGTCGTTTGGATTGCATGAATTTAAAATGATAGGATTTTAAAATAATTAGGGGGATGAGTGGATTATGAAAGGAGATAGTGAGGAATACGAAATGCTAAATGAAGCTAAATCCTTCATTTTTAGTTTTTTTTCCTCATCTTTGTGGATGCATTGAATCTCACTACAGATGTCTATGTATATGCAGATTTCTCGATTAAAATTTAGACCGAGAAAGCCACGGGCTCTGCTGAGATACGTCTCTTGTGGAAGGTGTCTTTCAACTAGATCACCGAGGTAATACAAAAATGCGTAGAGCGACTTCAATTATAAGCGTCAATTCATCGGTTCAGTTAGTATTTGTTAATAAGAGTCAGAAAACTCCAAGAACAATGGGAAGGCAAATGTGCATTTTTCTTTTTATATATTTCCTAGTTTTCAATGTTGTTTATAGGCCTTTTGTAGTTGTAAACAATTGTATTCTTTGATGATATTGCAACTCTTTTTTCTTTTTACCGTAGAAAGTCTGGTTTCGTAAATCTGTTTATCAAACGGCATCCAAAATAAATATAAGTTTGGCTAAGTCGATAGCAGATAAAAAGACCAAACACCCGATTCAAGTTTCTATTTCTCTTTGGATGCAAAAATAGTGAAGTTGATGATAGTCAATGGAAAGCTTTGACTGGTCAAGAACACAAAATTAAAAAAAGTCAAAGGACTCTTGGGATCCAAATAAAGTGATGGAGACATGATTTTTTAATTTATGGGAGTCAAAAGATGTTTTAATTTGATTTGGGGGGGGGGGGGGGGGGGGGTTCTTTGATTGTGAAATGTAGCTTAGCTCCATCCTTTTGGCTTTTGCATTCTTCATGGTCACGGAAATGTCGATACCAAGTATTTGCACATTTTTACTTTTTAAGCATTTGAACCTAACACTAGTCGAGTCTATGCCATGTTTTAAATAATGGAGTTTATAACTTTATATTGGTGAGTTTTCAAGTCAACTCATTTTTAACATACTATTTTTGTGTCAATTTATGTTCATCATATATTTCATGCTATTGGAGCATTGGGTGAAGGCTGAAGGGCTTCGGCTTTGCCACATAGGCTTGAGGCTGCCGGGTACACCACTCCTCTCATTTGGCCCGCCTTTCACCCACCGGCTCCTTTTATTTATTTATTTTTTAAATTTTCACTTCTTAAATTTCCTATATATTTCCCTCTCACACATTCCAATATATACATATCTCAACTTATATCATACTCTCTTTTACTATTTTACTTTCATTTTATTTTTATTGTGATGGATCTGTAATCGAGAAACATACAATAACATTTGATCAAATCTCGTTGAACATATTGTACTTGCTCAAATACCAAATTCAGACGACTAATTTGTATTTTTTTTTTAATGTTCATCTACTTTTTGTAATTTTAGTTTCGTAATTTTCATTTACATAATTTTTGTTTTTATTAATTCTTATGCATTTTCTTAATTTTTAATTAGGTAATATTTAATTTTTAATCATGTAATAGTTTTAAATATTTTAGTTTTAATTTTTTTATTAATTAAAATAAATTCCTTTTAATTGAAAAATTAGGAAAAATGAAAATGTTAGAAAATATGAGTATTTTCAATTTAGAAATGTGGATAATGTGGAGAGAAAAAATCTGACGTGACACTAAGGTGTACAGAAATGTTGGAATGGTGAAAGGGTGGTATATCGTATACCCTTCACCTTTAGGCTCGTGTTTTAGATCATTTCGTCATTTCATATTTTAATCAAATTTAGTATATCATTTTTTCTTCACTTCGAATTTCATAAAAAAATAAAAAATATATTAACATCATGTATTCATGTAGTTCAAATACATATATAATTATATTACAACAAATATCAAAATATAATTATATCCAACAAATATCAAGTTTTTAACACGATAAGCTTATGAGGTTTTTGCATAGAAAACATTTAAGTTAAATTATTTTTACGATTAAAACCTCCAATCATTTGTGATGTTACAAACCTCCCGAATAGATTAAAATCTCACAGAACCTATATGCTACATGTTGCAACCAGTCTTCGACGAGTCCTCCGACGAGCATTGAGGCCTCTAACGACCATTTAGTTTCTCGTTTAAGGTTAGATGCACTTAAACCTCCAACGGTGACACCTCCACCTACGATGAAACCACCGTCGACCCTTGAAGCTTCGATTTGTTCATCATCATCTTGTTGATTTATGTTTGTAATTTTGTCTATTAAGCTTTCAATTGTTGATTTGTTATTGATTTTTCATACGAAATTGTTTGTATATAAGATAGTTATCGGAGAAAGTGGTGGCTAGAGTAATAAAATGCATACATTTTGGGAAAAAATCACTATTTTGATAAGTTTTAGTTAGATTGGATTTTTGTAACAACAAAAATGGTTAGGGGATTTAATCATAAAAATGGTACAACTAAAAAGTTTTTTTACATAAAAAAACCTAAACTAATGTGTTCTTAATAAGTCTAATGATATTTTCAATAAACTTATTATCAAAACAAATAGGTGAGTTTCCCCCTATTGAGGAAAATGTAACAACGATATTCCATAATTATATTTCAATCAAAACATTATCAAATCCTTTCAATTTCATTAAATTCTTACATTTGATCAATGATCAATATATGCCACTTATCAATTATTAGGATTCTTCTTTAAACAAACCACGAATACTCTCTGTCTTATCATACATCCTTCACAACCATTGCTAACTTTAACTTCAGTTTTTACCTAAGGCGTCAAAGTATATCACCTTTTTTCCTTTACAAATCTTTATGATGATGACTTCAAGTATATCAATAGCTTAGCAACACAAATCAAATCATATTGAACGAATACATTTGGATTGGAATATCATGAATCATATCAATTTGGATTGGTCAAATAAAAGCTCGATAAAGATCAAATAAATTATCATAAAACGTACCATCAAAGTCATAGAACTCGAGAATGAGCCAAATCTTATCTTATGTTAATTCATTCTGTATGCAATCGTTTCTAATATAAAAACCTATGTATGAGTATAAGTATCGGCTAATGACACTTGATAACTTAAACTCATTTTCTAACATCAAAATTGAAACATCGTGCAAATCATGACATTTCAAGGTCTAAAATAGTCAAACTTTTAAAATACAACACAACATAGCAAATCCAATACACAATTAGCTACAAGGTTTTTAAAACTAATCATCAAGTACATAGTCTACTACCATTAAATTCATACTATATAAAAGGATAGTCTAGCTAGCCCAACTCAACTAAAACAATGATAAAATAAGTCTGGTAATATAAGCTATATCAATAATATGTATGCAGTATGTATATGTTTGAAATGCAAGTGTATTAATTATTAATTGTCAATTGAAAAAAGTGAAAACCCATTTTTCTGAAATCAAAGTTTATATAGTTATTTAATAATAAAAACCTCAAAATTAATCATAATCAACTAATTAAGTAGAGATTAAAAAATAAATAGAGTGGTTAAACCGTTTTTGAAAATTTGAATTATTTTTTCGATAATAAAACTAATTCAGTTATGCACATAAACAATAGTTGACTGGTCAAAAATGAAATGCTAAAGCAGTAAAATTAAATGATTAAAGATTAAACCAATTAAAAAGTAAAACTTGTTGTTTGTTCGGTTGGAAAAAAAAAATATATTAATGGTTAAGGCAAAACAACCCTGAAAGTTTGCCCTAAAATGAAAAAAAGGTATGGAAGTATGGAACATTGAGGAATTGAGGGCAGGGCACCACAAAATGCAAATACTAGCGTCTCCACCGGGGTTTTGAATTTTGACTTTATGTCACCTGTCTCTGTCTTTGACTCATTCTCTCACATTAAGACAACTCACATCTTTGACTGGTTCCTCTCCCTTTCCCCTATTCTTCTCGATTGATTTCATTAAATACTAACCATTTTTTTTTTTTTTTTTTTGGTAATACGTAACCCCAAAACCCACCGAATATCCCTATCCTATGAAACCCAACCTTCCAATAAGAGCAAGATAATTAAAAAAACTCAATAATGTAATAAAGTTTGCCTGCAGATTTATAATTTCTTGTATTTAGTGTTTTCTTTTTTGGAAAAGGTAACAGGATACAAGCGATTACAATGTCGTCATATATAACATAAAGCTCCGAGAAGAAGCTTCCATTTTAATGTGTTAAATTGTTAGTTTTTTTTTTTTTTTTTTTTTTGTCATTATTTACTCCTACATGATGCTACTTCTTAATTAACAATTTATAGTAAGCAGTTCAGTGCTACATTTAAATAATATTTTAATTTATTATTATTTAAAGTTGTATAAATAAATAATTAATGTAACTCTTAAACTATGTATAAAAAGAAGTGTTATAATTTCTTGTTTATATTATTGAAATAAAAATTACTAATTACATTATATTTATTAGAAGATAAAATCTCATGTTTTGGTGAAAAATACTTTTTAATTTCTTTTCAAAAGAAAAAAAAAACTTGTTAAATTTTCATTAAAACCATCTAGAAACGAAACTGTTCAGTAACGTACGTTCTATTCATATTCTACAGTCACCAAGCACATGAAAGTCATGTTATTTATTTATTTATTTATATTTCTTTATGTAAATTTTAAGGGTTAATATTGAAAACCCCAATGACTTTCATCGATTAAGTCACCAAATTTTTTTAAAGTATTTAAGTTGATAAACAAAATTTGTTTTATCTAAAACTATATATTGTAATCTAATACCTGCTTAACAGGTAAAACAATTAGTTCTTCGAATAGTTTATTATTAAAAAAACTAACTTTCTTTTTCAATTTTCACGATTAAGTCACTGGACTTACTAAACAAGTCAAATATATAGTTTTGAATAAGACAAAAATTGTCTAGGAACTTACACACTCGAAAAAAAAATAAAGTGACTTAATCGATAAATTATAAAAGTTCATAAGGTTTTTTCAATATTAACCTTAAATTTTAAACCCTTTTATTAATGTACCAAAGTTTGAATTTGGAAAAATCAACACATGCATCTTGGGTCTAAGTCATATCCTTTGTTGGCACATTGAAAGCCAAGTAGTCAAGTACCCTCAAAGTACGTACGTACGACTCCATCCAATTTATTAGAAAAAAAAAAAAATTGACATATTCAAATTATTTATGATATGAAATCGTTCGATGTATATTTCTTTAAATTTTCATACCGATAGAAAACAAACATCATGTAAGCCAGCCGTTACTCTATTTAGGACCACAAGAACGATCGGATCGTCATACCTAATTTTATTTGATTATAAAATTCGCTTTGAATCAATGACCAACCAAATGTCGATCGAATAGTGGATTCATTGGTTGATCGAATGGCCTAATAAATATCAAATGTCAAATTCCATACAACTTAATAGTCGTAAAAATACAGATTTAATCATGTCATGTTTTAGAATTTAGATTATGTAATTTTTTGCAAGAAAAATTCCAAACCAAATTTTAATATTCAAGATAACTATAATGTATAACATAAACATTATAACATTTTGATATGTATACATATTTTCATTAATACGTTAACTAAATCATAAAAAAAGGATCCTATTTTTTTTCAAACAAACTTCTATATTTCTAAACAAAGATATATAGTTCATATATTTGAAATTCGCTTGCACAATAATAACATTCATAGTAATTTTCATCCCAAAACTTTCGTTATGCTCACCTTTATGGGACGGGTTTATTATGAAAAAAACGAATATGCTTTCATGTTTTTTGCGTTTTCGTTTCTTTATGTTATTTTTTTCATAAAAGTCATCAAGTTAAATTATTTTTTTTTTTGGTTTAATGAAATTTGGATTTAGAACGTGATTTTTCAGTTTTTAAAAACTCATTTCAGAAATTATAACCGGGGTCTAATGTCCAAATTTCACTAAACAAAAAAAAAAAAAACAACTTGAGGTTTTTTATGGAAAAAAATTACATGAATGGACGAAAACGTGAAAATATGTTGATATTTTTCATAATAAACCCCTTCATAATATTTTAAATATTGTTTTTTTTTTGTTACTAAAAGGTGATAACGTCTCAAACGCACAAACAAAAATTACCCACTTAGAAGGTATAATATGTCAAATAATCATCAAATCAGACATCTTTATTTATTTGTCAAATAACTCAATTTTACTTAGTGTTCATATTCCAACTTTTGTCCTCTAGTATTGTTGTATATGTTAATTGAAGACAAAAATAAATATATGATTTAGATTGGTAAAAAAAAGATAAACAAATATTGAAAATAGTTTTAAAACATGGAGATAAATGATACATATGTTTGATTGTTTCACTCACATGTTTAAACATTTGTCTAATTCAATTACTGAATAATGAATAACACATATTACACATTTATCTTTGGATATTTGTGCAAAAAACCTTTAAAAATAACAATTTTATAATTAAAATCCACATCAATTTTCTTGCACAAAAAACTCCTAACCTGTAAAATTTCACGGAAATATAATATTACCTGGTTGTAACCGTTTGAAAGTCACAAGCCATCATGGACAAGTCACCAATGACCACCGGAATTTTATCGAAAACGTAAATTCTAACAAAAAAAACACAAATTTGAACAAATAAATCAACAATAAATGTGGATTTGAATCATAAACAAATACAAGTGAATTTCGTTAGAAAAAAGGTTCATCGAAGACGAAAAGTTGGTTAACATATTGCAAACGGTTCATCAAGTTGTAAGTCATTTTTTAAACAAAAACCTCATTTTGTTAAGTTTAAATCAGTTAGGGGTTTTTGTGAAATGAAAAATGATTGAGGATTTTAATCGTAAAAATCATTAAAAGTGAGGTTTTTTTTGCGCAAAATTCTCTCTTATCTTTTATCATATTCTCCAATAATTTTATTATTATTGTTATCCTCATTGTCATAAACCTATTTTTAAATTTGCGATTTAAAAATATATCAATCATTTTTTATAGTTTATATTATATACATATATTTAAAATACATGAAAAACAAAAGGTCTCGTATTTTTATCTATCATAAAAGTCGCAACGTCTTCTAATTGGATGTAGCAACATGCTATCATCATTCATCATAATAACAAATGCATTGAAAAACGTTTTTAAGAAATGTATATATAAGTTTGAGAGCGCATGAAATAAGATCGTTATTATTACATTGCTTTTACACAGAGAAATAGTAATTAAAATAAATTGTTATTTTCTTTCTTACATGGAAATAAATCATAAACGCCGTTATACAATTTTTCTGTGACAGTGTGATACTGCGATGCATAATACTTCTGTACTCCACACGCGGATTCTCACTCAATAAATTCTTATCTTCTGACACCCCCTTGCTTTTAATTTTCTTAAATGAAAAAAGATCAAATTTTTATTGCTAAATCAAGAAAGTAGAAACCCCCCCGTCAATTCTTTACCAAATCTTCTAACAAGAAAAAGCCTGTGAAATCGAAGAATAAATCACGGCTCTGTTTACAGAAGACCATTTTCTTGTCTTTCTTTGCTTAAAGAAATGGCGTCCGCTGCTATATTTTCATCATTACGGCGTAGCAGGTCGCCGACGTTAGAAGCCTTCTTGGCTCCGGTGGATCTAGAAAACGACGTCTTCACCTTGCTAAACGCCTTAACCGCCGTCTCATCCGACCTCGTATCTTCAATCTCCGGCAAACCCTTACCCTCTCAGAAAAAGAATTCTAAGTCGTTGATACGAAAGATAGAATTGTTCGTCGTCTTATTGGATTCGGTCAAGGATTCATCCTCCAATTTTTCGTCAACGGCGATTTTATGCTTCAAGGAATTGTACCTGCTGCTTTACAGGTCCAAAATCCTGCTTGATTACTGTGCGCAATCCAGTAAGTTATGGCTTCTGCTTCAAAACCATTCGATTTCTGGTCATTTTCATGATCTCAATCGAGAATTCTCAACACTGTTAGATGTTTTCCCCTTGAATATTGTTTCCGATGATGTTAAAGAACAGTTATATTTGCTACAAAAACAATCTAGAAATAGTAAGTTGTTCATAGATAAACATGATGATGCATTACGCCTGAAACTCTTCCAAACGTTGAATGAAATTGGCACCGGGAGTATTCCTTCTTTACAAGAATTTCATGATTTATTTGTCACAAAATTGGGGGTTCTTGATGCTAGAAGTTGTAGGGTTGAAATTGAATTCTTGGAAGAACAGATTATGAATCATGCAGATGATATTGAGCCTTCGGTTTCGGTACTTAGTGGACTTGTAGCCATGATTAGGTACTGTAGGTTCTTGTTATTCGGATTCGAACAAGATGAAGTAGAAATCACAACCGGAAAAA
Source organism: Centrapalus pauciflorus (assembly GCA_020465985.1). Classification (NCBI taxonomy): domain Eukaryota; kingdom Viridiplantae; phylum Streptophyta; class Magnoliopsida; order Asterales; family Asteraceae; genus Centrapalus; species Centrapalus pauciflorus. The sequence goes on from JAANYP010004341.1 coordinate 127,143, forward strand.
GATTAAACAACTTGAAGAAAAGAGGGTTGATTTCCAAAGAAATCGCAGATACGTTTGTAACAATTCCGAAAGATTTTTGTTGCCCGATTTCATTAGAGTTGATGATGGACCCTGTGATAGTATCTACGGGGCAGACTTATGAGCGGACTTCAATATCGAGATGGATAGAAGATGGACATTGTTCCTGTCCAAAATCTGGACAAGTTCTAGCTCATAAGAAGCTGATACCGAATCGGGCACTTAGGAATCTGATTATGCAATGGTGCGTAGCTCATCGGATTCTTTATAGCCCTCCTGAAAGCTTAGATTTGGCTGCTGAATCTTTTCCATCTGCCCCGGCAAGCAGGGCGGCTGTGGAAGCAAATAAAGCCACTGCCCGGATGCTTATCCGAGAGCTGGAATTTGGGTCGGTTTGTGGTAAAACCATGGCTGCTCGTGAAATCCGTTTATTGGCAAAAACTGGTAGAGAGAACAGAGCTTTCATAGCCGAATCTGGTGCAATTCCATTTTTAAAGGTTCTTCTTTTTTCACAAAGTGTTGTTGCACAAGAGAATGCAGTTACAGCAATGTTGAATCTGTCGATATACGATAAGAACAAGAGTCGAATTATGGACGAAGAGGGTTGTTTGAGATCGATAGTTCAAGTTTTAAGATTCGGGCATACGGTTGAATCCAGAGAAAATGCAGCAGCCACATTGTTTAGTCTTTCTGCAGTACACGATTACAAGAAAAGAATCGCGGAAGAAGATGGAGCCATCGAAACACTATCCATTTTGTTAAGCGAAGGAACACCCAGAGGGAGGAAAGACGCTGTCACTGCTTTGTTTAATCTATCGACACACACAGAAATCTGCTCGCAGATGATTGAATTCGGTGCTGTTCGAGCTTTAGTTGCAGCTCTGGGATGTGAAGGTGTTGCTGAAGAAGCGGCCGGTGCGTTGGCACTGATTGTGCGTCAACCTGTCGGGGCTGAGGCGGTCGGGAACGAGAACGCTGCAGTGATTGGTTTGATCGGGATGATGAGGTGTGGGACACCTAGAGGGAAAGAAAACGCTGTGGCAGCTTTACTTGAGCTTTGTCGTAGTGGCGGGGTCCGTGCTACGGAGCAGGTGTTGAAAGCTCCAGCTTTGGCTGGTTTGCTTCAGGGTTTGTTATTTACGGGCACGAAACGAGCAAGGAGGAAGGCAGCATCGCTGGCTCGGGTTTTCCAACGATGTCACAATGCTTCGTTGCATTTTGGCGGACTGGGTGTCGGGTACTCATTCGCCGGTAACTCCACCCCTGGAAACCTGGACTCAGGGTTCGCCGGTGAGGCGGTGTCGATGTCAGTCTCGGTTTCATAGCAAGTGCAAAATGAGTTACGCTAACACAATATTCATTTTTATGTTACAAAGTTTCTCTATTTTGTAATTTGTATCACAGCAAAATTAAAAATTTGTTCATTAATATAACTACCCTATATATAATGCAGGATTTTGTGCCAATAACATTTATGTATTGTATGAAGCGTTTTTTTTTTTTTTTTATAAAAAAAAAAAACATAATATAAATTTATGTTTATGTTGGAAGTGCACAGCACAATCTTAAAAAGAGAAAAGAAATAGGGAGATGATTGTAACAACATACAAGTGGAAGAGGGTCAACTGTCAAATACCACTTTGTGAGTGAATCCCAAAAGAAGGAAGGTAAAGGGAATTAATATTCCGTTGGCTTTTATTGTGCATCACTCATGGTGGTATACTGGTGTTTGCCAATACACACATTACAATATTTTTATTTATAATAATTTGCCCTACTTGAGTAATCATTAACACTTAGCTGTTATTTTTAAAATGTTAAATGTCTGAAATCTAAAAATCACGTCTAAAATTAAAAGGATGCCTTAAGATCTGAAATTAAGAGGCTCTTAATTTTAGTTTAGACAACTCTCTTTCTTTTAATTTTAAGAGGTAAATTCAGATCTCGCAACCTCTTAAGTCTAAAACTAAACAAACAATCTGAATTCATCGTAAATCTGAATTTTAGACTTCAGAGCCTTTTAAGAGGCTTTTAATGAAAAACAAATAAAGCCTTAAAGAGATGTTTGGTTTACAGTTACATTCTTGCCAATGACTTTGAATTAGGTAACATTTCTATTCTTTAGGAATTTGTCAAAAAAATTACATTATTTTTAAGGAAAAATTTATTAATCTAAAGAGGTAACTGAAATTTAAAATTATAGATAGGGCTAGGTTTTTAAATTATAAAGAATGATGATATTTAAAACATCTTGAGATAATTAAAATCCTTACTAAAATCTGTAAACCAAACACTGGATTTAAATGCATAAACTAATGAATCTCAGGAGATCCGTAAACAAAAACCAATGAATCTCCGCCACCATCATCCACCAAAGCCACCCTAATCCTCCCTTTATTTTATTTTTTTCAGATCTGGATTTTCAGGTTTTGTTGTGTTTTAAACATTGGTTTTGCTTCAGATTTGATTTCGAAAAGCCTTTTTGAATTTTTGAATGGTTTTGCTTTTCGCATATGATTTAGAAAATTTTTCAGATCTAGTTAAAAATATGTTAAAATCTAGATGGGAGGAGAAAAGAGTAGATCGGTGGTGGCTGAAGATGGAGAAGAAGGAGACATGGAGACTTAGACTTTTGTTTTGATAATATTAATAATAATAATAATGCAAAAAATAAGAAAAAATTGTAAAAAAAAATCATTTTTTTCCCTTAAAAAACGAAATTGTCATTGACTTAACAGAAACATTTAACGGATTCTATTAAAAAAGGATCTTATTGCAACTTTTTGGTAGTTAAAACACTGACATTGCAACTTTTTTGAAAAAAGAACGAAAATTGCAATTTGAGGTTACTAAAGGACCATCTATGCAAATAAATTCTTAATATAATTAAAGAGCATGTTTATTCAAGAAATTAAAGTCATGCATGATGCATGTTTGTCTATTAATTGAATCATTAAAAGGTCATTTTATCATTAAATGATTTCTTAATAATTTCATTAAAAACTAAACAAACAACCCTTAAAGATGGAACCAGATAAAATCCGGTGTGCCTAATAAATAATTATAAATCAAGGGGACAACAATAACATCCTCCTCCAAAAGAATGTACAGAAATTTGAATTCCAACCACACTTGAAAACAACGTGGTCAAACATAGTTTTGGTTGGAGATACTAACGACTAACAAAGCCAACAAACTACGACCACTCTTGTCTCTTGATATACTAAACAAAACATGGATGTGGATTGTGCATTTGTGATCCTAAAAGACTAAAGACTCCTATGTTTTTTTTTTTGCAAAAAAATATCATATTGTAGCTTTTCACAAGAGGAGTTGAAACGGGCTTTTTAAGGCCCATCTACCATATATGAAAAAAATTGTGTTTTGTAAATTACCAAGTCTCCCTTATTTGATTGATTATAAACTCATAATACAGATATTCCAAATATTTATTATTATTATTATTAAAAATGCATTGCCTAAATAAGATTAGACTGAAATTACATTACTGTTTGCATATAATTTGACCAATTTAACCACATAAAACTCATGTAAGAAAAAAAATGGCAAGTATATATACAAAACACTTAAAACCCACAAAACCCCTCACTCAACATTTACAATCAACCCCACCAATTTCACAACATAGTAACATAACCAAAACCAGAAACTTAAATAAAGATCATATCATAAAACTACCATTTCTCAAGTTCTCTCTGTCGGAGTAAGTTGCACTAATTGATCAGCAAGATTATTTACGCTCCTCGCATTCCACCAAAACTTTCCGTATTGATCAAACATGTCGCTATATGTCTTCCTACCATCCACATCTTTTCTATCTGCCTGCACCACTTCTACTTCTGCTACATCGTTAGTGATCGAACCACCAGGGTTCTCTGTCAAGAATTGTTCCCAAAATACATCATTAACACCCGTCTGCGCATCACTCACACTCCCATCTCCGTTTTCTTCCGTGGCAGCAGCCTTAAAGGGCTCGGAATTCTCGTCGATCTCGCTTTCCTTACAGCCTGTATCGATATTCAAAAGTGGGTAGCTGATAGCAGGGCTATCTGCACAACTAACAGGCTCGTGATCCAACTCCAGTGACCATTTTTTTCGTTCATATGCTTCGTCAGCGTCTTTCAATATACCTTCCCATAGCACGAGGGAGGATTCCAATTGCTGCACCAGTTCGGTGTCTAATGCCAAAAGGGCATCGGCGCTTATAGTGTCGTGAATCGGGATGTTGAAAGGACAAGAAGCCTGATCGTTATTATTTTCAGTGGACAGCCTTCGTTTTCTATCATTTGTTTCCACCAATTGGGGTGTGAATTCACACTCAAGAGGTGGTTTCTGCAAGAATTCATCCAAACAACACAGGATATCTTTCTGGAGTTTTCCAGCACGTTTCAAACGGTCTGTTAATTCACGTGCTTCCAATGTGATTCGCTCTTGCTCTTGCTGGTGCCCGAGAAGTTCCATAGACAGGGAGTCTTTCTCGTATTGCAGCCTGTTGATCCTTTCTTTGTATTGACGTTTTTCAAATTCGGTCAATGGAGAAGCTGAAGAAGCTCCATTGTTAGCAAGATTCTGGACAGAATGACTGTGAACTGGTTTTCTTCTATGGATATTTCTCAAGAGGTGTGGTTGGCCCCTAATAAAATCCTCATTTGCAAACTCCCATAGTTCAGGATCGATTTTGCGGAAACCCTGGAAGATTATAACCCGAAACAATGTATATATAAACACAATGCAAATGAAAATTAACAGAAATGTAAGGAATTATGAAATGAAAGACGTAACTTACATAAGTATTAAGTTGTCTAATAAAGCTGGAGAAATTATTATGCTTGAAGAATCTTGGAAGCAATTCACCTGAGAATTCTGGTGGATTCCACACTATGAAACTCGTGTTACTCTGACTCCATGAGACGATAGGATCAGTCGAAGGATCATCAACCATCTCATACGTCTTGGCGATGAAAGGAGGCAGAGCATTCGAACTACTCTGAGTACCACTCATTATGAACCAATACAAGAGTCAAAGCCAATCAACTAACCACCCTTAACCCACTTAGAGATTGATTGAAGACACAAAATTGTTGTAGCTTCTACCAATCAAGAGCAAGAATTATCAGATTGCTCCAATTTTTATTCTACATCGAGATGAATACTTGGCAATCCTAAAGCTGTTTCCCTGATGATCTATGTAGCTGAAAACAAATCTAAGCTGAAGAACTAAAAGGATAAACAAACAATTAGTTTTATCCTAAATCAAGTCAGAAGAAGCTTAGATATGAGAACCAAGCTCAAAAACCTACTTGTTTCCAAAAGAAAGGCAATAGCCACCAATATCCGCTGCTTCAAACTCCTATAAGAAACACAAAGAAAACAAATAGAGGATAAGAACAACTCAATATGTCATAATTACTTGGCAAAAGGAAACATCATGGTCGCTAAAAATAGCAACTCGCTTTCGGAAACTTAAAGCAAAAGCGTCCCCAACTAAAAAAATTGCTTCATATGCGTTGTTATATCAATCAAATACCAAAACAACCAACTTAGTGCACACCAGGTGTTCGACATATTACCTGAACGACACAAAACCATCCAACTATCAGATTTTCAGAATGGGCTAACGTCCTTTGCCGATAGATAATGTACGAAACCGGTTCTTGTTTAGGGTTTAACGTGAAGAAGATACCCAAAAAAGAAATGGAAAAAGCACGGGTAATAATGGCGATGTTGAAAATTCTTCAATTCTGGGTTCTTCTGATCTTCTCGAGATGTCGTAATCAAAATTCTCAGTTGTGGATCAAATTTACTTGAAAGACGTTGACTACATCGTACATCGTCGGATCATATGAGGGCCATGTTCAATCCGCAATCTTGTACGTGGGCTTAAATTCAAATTCACGTTCTTGTTTGTTTTACGTGATGGAGTAATTTTATATGGAAAACCTCTATGGAATGACGTATGTGCTTTGGTGGCCTCATCAACTCTATTTATATATATTCTCGAAGTGAAGAGGTGTACTTTCTCTCATCCGTTACCAGTTTTTTCAATTACACCCCCAAGATTTGATAACCTATGCAAATATCACCTCCAATTTTTGACAGAACCCTCAGCTCAAATGTTTTGTGTTAAACCTATCTTGTCATTTAAAACATTAAATTAAATAATCCATGCATGTACAAAAACAACATATTTACCATCACCGCTTACAAATATGATAAATACAAATTGAGGTTTTCGCTTTACAACTTATGTGGTACAAGAATTTGTTGGAGTTATTTTCTAAATTGATTGTTCTTTTTAGTTAATCATCAATAAATTATATTTTTAAATTGATTTACTTGTATTTGTTCTTTAATTACTTTTATCTATACAGTTATTGTGAAATTGTAATCCTGTATTTTATTTTTGTCTTGTGTCATATCATATGATCTTTATATTCGTTTTTTAATCCAAAGTGCACATTTTCTGCTTCTACGAAATGCGGTTAACATAAAAAAATTTTCATTTACAATTTGTTCAATCTAAATTTTAAAGTGGGAAAAATATTTAAAAAAAAAAAAAAAGGAAAAGAAAAGGAGGTAGTAATGAGATATAACTTATAAGACAACCCAAAAAGGCAAGAATATGGTTTGGAAGATACAATCTTTAGTACTTTCGTTCTCAAAATTGAAAGCAAATGATGTAATCTTTTTCCCGGTTCTAATCTATTTATTATTAATAAAAAGCCTTGAAAAGATAAAAATACAACAATCATTTGTTTCCCCTTCCTATGTCGTGACATTCGATTTATGTTAAATCATTAAGTTATACAAAAATTGATATTCTCAACTTAACAATTTATTAATAAGGTATTTCTAAATATAATGATTTGATTTAACAAGTCTCAAGCTCGACTCAACATCTTATTCAAGTTGACAATTTATTGTAAAATAGTAAAACTATACATAGAATAAAAATTAGGTTTGTGTGATTGTGAGGCGTCACAAGTTGGATAATTTAATCCTCAAACACAACAAACTACTCAGAGTAGTTCCAATTCGACTTACAATCAGTCGATTTCGAATATTTTATGGTCCAAAAATGTGAGTTGGCTTCATTGGATCACGCATTTACACCCATGTCTTTGTATTAGATAATTATATAATCTGCCAACATTGTAAAAGTAGGTTTTCTTCTTGGCACTCTAGTGAAGCCGCGTTTTCCTCTCTCCTTAAAAAAAGCAAGTCCGAATTTCGATTCTGGTCCTGAAGCTATTCATTAATTATCACATTTGGTCCCTATACAAATCAAAGTGTTAGATTACGGCGCCAAACTCTTTTTTCGTTTTTACATGGAAAGCAATAAATGCTAATAGAAGTCGACATTGTATTTACAAAGAATGTGTTACTTTTGAGAGAGAAAAAAATCGTGTAATATACTTTTTTACAACCAAACTAATTAAATTAAATTGAATATCATTGAAAGTACATTACGTCACGTAATAGTATATGGTTTTTTTTTTTTTTTTTTTTACAATTTTTGCATCGTACATATTATTGAAGTTCATTTAGCATGATATAACATTTTAGAGCTCGTGAACATCATGTTTATTCATTATATTTTCAGATTATTGGGCATGTATCAAAAGATTCACCACCCGGTTTGTATTTCAAGTGAAGTTTGTCATTTGTTCAAACTCACATCCATTTAACCATACATAAAAGTTTTTTTGTTATTTGATAACTATACGAAAGATGGAAGTGTGAATTTACCTTACGGGATAGGGTCTTTTTAGGAATTCAAAGCTTTAAAAACCGAAAATATATATAGAGAAAAGTAATATGTTTGTTAATATATATATAGGATATGGATCACGTGAGAAGGGATTTTATCGTGAGAAACGGTGAGAAGGAGGGTTTTGCATTGATATTGAATCAACAAATTATTGATTCATGATTATTGATTCATTATCAACACTTTTGAACCAAATATATTGATTTAAATCATCATTTACGGTCTAAAAATGATGATTCAGTAATAATACATTTTTCTGCGGTCATGATGCACCAAAAATTTTATCCATGTTTTTGTGATCCGGGTTCGATATAATCAAATACATTTGATTCAACAATATCTAAAATGAATCAATAATCATGAAACAATAGTTTGTTGATTCAATATCAATGCAAAAACCCCATTCTCACCATTTCTCACTATAACATCCATTCTCACGTGATCTAGAATCTATATATATAGGGGTGGGTTCAATGGAAAACCACCATGCACCTGAAAACTATGGAAACCTACGCTTACCGTCCGATTTGGTGCATTTCATGAAAAACGCGGTGACATGATCGTAAATGAGGTGATGCATCACGCGGGAAATTTGATGCATCACGCGGGATTTTGATGCATCACGCGGGGAGTTTGATGTATTTGTGGTGGTGCAGTGCGGTTTACACAAGTTTCAGGTGCATGGTGGTTTTCCATTGAACCCCCTCTATATATAGGGGTGGATTTAATAGATAACATATATCCATCAAATAATCTTGGAGAACCACAATGCATCGCAAGAAAATCGTAATGCATCATGCGAAAATTTGATGCATCACGTGGAAATAATGATGCATCACGCGGGATTTTGATGCATTTGTGGTGGTGCATTGAGGTTCTTCAATGTTCTTCGATGCATGGATGTTCTTCATTGAACCCCTATATATATATATATACATATATATAGCAAGGTGGGTTCAATGGAAAACCTATATGCATCGGAAAACTTGGGAACCACTTTATAGCCATTGGATCAGGTGATGGATCACGCAGAAAGTCGATGCATTATGCGGGAATTTGATGCATCACGCGGAGAATTTGATGTATCACGCGGGAATTGTGATCATTTGTGGTGGTGCATATTAGTTTTCCATTGAACCCCTATATATATATATATATATATATATATATATATATATATATATATATATATATATATATATATATATATATATATATATATATATATATATATATATATATATATATATATATATATATTAGTCATCACAAACCCACATAAAAGGGCTAATTGTGCATTATCTTGTAACATTTATTACCTATTAGTCTATACTAACATCCGTAATCTTAGAAAAAGAATGCATAATTTCATCCATACCCTAGCCAACATGGATGGTCTATGAAATTAATGATGACAACTCAATATATATAATATATTCTTTATTTAATGAAAAAAAAGAACATACACCCAATCATAAATAATAATTTAGTTAAATTATAGGTCAAAATTATAGGATATGGTGTATGAGAAATTTTAGTATGGTGTATAAAGAATTTTCCTATTGCATTAAGTAACCACTTCCTACTTATATTTGTCCTTTCTTGATTATCTTGTTTTGTGCATGTTTATCTACCACTTCATCACTAGCCGATAAACACTAATTAAGTCAATAAAAAGACTATCTTGTTTTGTGTTTATCTATCACTTCATCAGTAGCCGATAAACACCTAATTAGGTTAATAAAAAGACAATTGCTTGTATTGATAATTGACTTTTCTTTCTTTTACATTTTAGATAGCTGATTATTTTTTTTTATTGACATTAATATATAACAAACTACCAAAACATGTTATCTAGGAATATTGTAATCTAAAAAAATTAGATTTCTTTGCAAGACGATCAGGAAAAGTAATTGATCGGTTATTCTATATATTATCATTTAAAAATAACTAATATGATTCTTTTCGTCACTTAAGGCTAACTAATGTGTTGATTGGTTGTATATGGGATAAATTGTCTTAAATCTGATTCCACTTCTGATCAATGGTTGACCTTGATGTATGATAAAATATTTTATAAGAGTGTTTGTTTTGTCACTTATTAAATGTCTCATAAACTCACTGTTCATCAGTAAGTCGAAATTGATTATTATTACAAGAAATATAATTACTTAACCTCGTTACTAAGGATATCAAATCAATCCAGGGTTAATTTTGGAATGTTATATAGCTAATAAAATGAAAGTAAGGAGCTAACTTTGGTGTGTAATCAAGCTAAGTTAGGCTAAATAATACCAAGCTTTATGAGATCGACTTGAAAGCTTAATTGAATCTCAAAACTCGACTCGAGGCTAAATTTCAAGTTCAAGATTAAAATGATAAATGTATCAATAAACTCGTGCTTGAGAACTAACTCTCGATTAAGTATATATATAATGGTAAAAATGTAAATAAATAGAAGCTTGATTAGGGTTGTGAACCAAATGGGTCGAGTAGTTTAATACGTGAGCTGGACTTGACAAACTACTTGAGTTGCTCGAGCTGGCTCAACTTATATTGAATTGGTTTCGAATACTTTAAGCCAATCTTGAGTAGCATCTGAGTTGGCTCGACTCAGTTACCCCCTTAGGATCTATGTTAATATATTTGTTATTGATTCATACATGAATTTGGCGGGAGTTCATTGATCGAGTTTGTTGTTAATAATCAGGAGAATCCTATCCGAATCAAATGGTCGAGTTGGTCTATCAACCCGTTTAAAGTGTTGTTTTAGTTTCGGGGGTGCTTGTTTTTTTATTCGACTAGTTTTAGCTTGGGATGTTTCTCCATCTTGGAGACATTTTGTTTGTTTCCGCTTTATTGGGATAATAAAATTCGTCTTTTGAAAAAAAAAATCCTATCAAAGTCAATTTTGTTGACATGTTGTCCATATTATAGTTATTTGATATTGGGTTAATCTTGATTTCTAACATATTTGAAATAAAGAAAGAATCGCTTTGATATCAATGTTCGTTTCATACAGTTTTGTAATTCTATTAAACGGATTCATAATACGTAGATGATGGTTTAATGGGTGAAATCAACTGAAATGGATATTTAATTTTATATCGCTTTTAATTATTAAAAAGTAGTTTGTAGGCTTATATTATTAGTCTAGCATTAAAAACATTTATTACGATATTATTGTATTGCGAGATAGTATTCCTATGTGTGTATCATTAAATAGATAAAAAAATAATGTTAGATAATTAAAGTGTGTCTATCCCTAAATAAATAATAACGTTAGATAATTAAACACTAATTACACCATGAATAAACATACATATTTATGTAACGTTAAAATCAGGCCCGGCCCTTGGCATGTTCAAGTTCAATGTGGGCTTTTGCACAGGGTCTCCATTCTTTTAGGGCCTAAAAAAAATCTGATGGATTTATTTAGTTTAGATTTTAGAAGCCCAAATTCTTTTTTGTCTTTACCCTTAGAATTGCAACTGCACAGCGGCACTTTGTTGGGAGAGGAAGCGACTATTATAATTATCACATTGAGTTGTAGGTATTAAAACAGTGATATACTCTAGTGTGTTTTTTTTTTGTTTTTTCATTTTCTTTGCATATTCGATGACCGTTGTTACTTGGAAATGGAAAATTACTATGTGGTTCATCGGTTGAGAGTTGGAATAAAGGTGAGTTGTATTTGGCTATTTTCTATTTTGTATAAATGTTTTGAAATTTTTTGTGAGCAAAGAGTCTCTTTGTGATTTTTGCATAGGGCCCATGAAATCCATGGCACGGCCCTGGTTAAAATATCTTCCTCGGTAAATAAAAAATATAAATCAGGTATATTTACTAAAATTTATTTTATCAACAATTTTAAGATGAAAATTTGATCTTGAAGAGATAGTAAGTATACCGGGATTTTCATAACTAATAAATTATGGAGCAGAATTTCAATTTAAAGAAATAGTTAAAAATATTAAATAAAAGTAAAATTTTGACGTGACATTAATATTAAACGAGAGTTTCAAAAGGACAATGATATAAATAATTTAAAATTGTTATAAGCAAAAACAAAATTTTATGATATTTAGTATATACTTTTCTTTATTGGGTGACTGACTTAGTTATACAATAAAGAAAGAATGTTGCCTTGGGTTGCATTTCTTGAAAAGTAAACGTTGAAGTGTTGAAGGATGCTCGGATGTGATTGGGTCAATTCCACCCTTTGACGACGACCCGTTTGAGTACTTTGTAAACACCTTTTTTTAGCCACTTGGGCTGCGGTAACGAGACTACCGGCTAAAACACAACAAAATAGAATTCCGGACCCCTAAAAGGCTAAAATAATAAATCCATCTAAGTCTATACGTGTAATAAACAAGAACATCAAATAATATATAACATGTTATCTTTGTGTTTCATCAAAAAATAAATATAATTTATTATTATAAAAACTAAAAATTAAATATGTTTTATTACATTTAAAAAGATAAACACATTGTATTATTTATTAATCTATAGATGATAAAATATACATACAATTATTATCTTTAAATTAGATAAATAAACTCTATTATTTTTATTTTATTATAAAAATAAAAGATAATATAATTTATTATTTTTAAAAAGATAAATAAACTCTGTTATTTTTCAATCTATATATAATAAAAAATAGATACATCATTATTATTTTAGATAAGATAAATACACATTATTTTTCATACTAAAATATTAATTTACAATAAAATATATAAGTATTATACTATTATCTATTGATATGTATGATAAAAGAAAATACCAAATGTCATGTGTCACCTTCACGTTTCATAAAAAAAAAATACAACTTATTATTATAAAAGAAGAAGATAAATACAATTTATTATTTTTACAAAAAAAAATACACTCTATTATTTTTTTAAATATATAAATATTAAATTATCAATTTGTGTCAATTAACCAGAAAAGATAAATTCAACTTATTAATTTACTATTTTTTAAAAAATAAATACATCTTATTTTTTAATTCTATAAATATTAAGTTGTAATTAAATATATAAGTATTATTATATATAAACTAAAATGTCAATTTATATCAATTAATATATATTAAATAAAAAATAAAAAGTTTAAAAAAATCATAAAAATAGTTACTATTTATATCATTTCATAAAGTTAGACTAATAATAATTATGACAAATAATAATAATATCATTAAATTTTGTTTTTTAAATATTAATAGTTGTGTGTTTTTATTACTCCATTTCACATAAAATAACTTTTATTAAAAATGTCCATTTAGCGTGTGGATAACTTAAAAACCATGATATTGTTTGATGTTGTAACGTCACATTATTTGATATTTCCACTATTTGTAAAAATGGATTTCCCTTTTATTTACAAAACAAGTTCAAACCAACTTAAATTGGTTTGTCACATACTACAAATCTACAACAGATATCATAAGTTCATGGCCGTCTCATGGATTTCGAAGGCCTTGTACGAATCAAAATTTGACATGAATTCCATTTTAACGGCACCGAGGAACAACGTATACAAGTCATATACAAAAAAAAATTTATTGGTCTAAATTTAGTTGTTTATTATTTTTGTGAGACCCTACGAAATTGAGAGGCCCTGTGCGGTCGAGCCTCTCGCACACCCTAAAAGACGCCCCTACATAAGTTACGACGTACGAGACTGTTATACACAATAACACAAAACAAATATTTGATGTTTCAAGATACCTACCAAATAATATGGAATAACGTACGAGACCATTATACACAATAGCGCAAAACAAATATTAAATCTTGTCCCACAATAACTATTAGATATCTTCCTCGTGTCTTGGACTTCTATTTCCTTTTCCACCACCATTTAATTAACATGTTTTCGACAAAAATTTTCGTAAAAAAAAAAAGGTTTCTGGAAAACGCTTTTAAATCCATTGTTTTATGATGTTTTCAGTTTTTAGATTTCAAATTTTCAAGTAAATTACTTAAAACACATTTCTAAGATTTTCAACTTTTGTTATTAATCTAATCACCTAAATCTATGTTATAAAGGAGAGTGAAAAACGAAAACGAAAAAACTATTCAACACATTTAAACACATTCTCAACTCTGAAATGTGTTTTCTTAATAATCATCGTGTTTTCAGTTTTATTAAAAACTCCAAACCGAAACTTCTCGTTTGCTAAACACACCCTAAATTCGGTTTACAACATGCTGATTGCTGAACATTAATCCTTTAAACATAACTACTCGTAGTATTTTATTTCATCATATCTTTGTTCAATAAATCTAAAAATGATTTTGCTCAAGTGAATCGTACGACGCCTTGCTTCGTCTTCTTTTACTTTTCTTTAAAACGTAAGAATTCAAAAGAAAATTTATTTTTTTTCAAAAGGTAAGTTAATAATATTATTAATAATGATTACAAAAGTAAATTAACGAGATGAAATTTAACTCAGTGACGTGAAATATCAGATCTAAGAAAACATGACGAATACACAAATGATATGTAGCTTCGTAGCCAAAGATTCCTTTAAACCAATCTACAACTGTCCACTCTAGACAAGCCCATTAAGGGGTAGAAATGGCAATGCCATAACCTGAAATGCATCGTCAGTCACCTGAAGTTCCAACGAGTTGGACAACTATAATTAGAACTTATAGCATTTTTAATAACAGGCTTGCAATGTCGTTTATAATCATTTTGTCATTGGTTACTGTAAAAAGGAATCGATTTTATCATTGCTTTAGATTGTAACATAATCGGTTCAATAACCTTCAACTTGGCTTGCACGGCTAAAATAATAATGTGTGCAATGCAACGGGTATGAAAAAAATACACAGTCTAAAACCAGTTCTAAAAATAATGTTAATCTTAGAACTGCGTTTCTATTATTTTACGCATTATCAAAGGAAATTATGTTTTCTGATTTATAAAGACAAGTTACATCTTTAAAAGTGCAAATAATTCAAACATGAGAGGTTTTTCATCATTTGCAAAGTATCTTGATGTGGTGTAAAGACTAGAAAAGAATTGACGGCATTATGAGGGGAACTCCAAATGTCATATGTTATCTACACATTATAATTGTTTTTTTTTGTAATTCTAATATCAATTTTTTTCTTCATAACTCGCCACGTTTTTATAGTACCTGTAGACTTACATGAATATAACGTGGTTGCAATAATTCTTGAATTGTTGTTGTCAAATCTCATCGTCAAAATGGTCGAATGATAATGCTTTTGTAATAAAAAAACTTTGTAAACGTGTCTCGCAATTTTTTGTTGAATTACAGAACACTAAGTAGGTTAATATTCGCTTGACTAGGATCCAATCCTGTGCGAACTGCGAAGTGACTTGCATGATTTTGTATGTGGTTTTTAACGTCGTGTTTCCTTCAGGTGCAAAAAACTTTTGGCAAAGTTTACAATGTGACTTTTTCTAGCTATCCGACATTTCACATAAATCAAAATGTGCCCACATTTCATTGTTTTGATTGTGTTCGATCACTTTCCCGACTTCAAGGTTTCTTGTGTGGTATCGTTAGTATTACTTGCCAAGAAAAAATAACAAGAGTTGTATTTTTGAGGTTACGAGAGCTGGAGAATATCGAAATTACTCAAGAGAGTCTGAAATAATTGTTATCAATCAAATACATCTCCTATCTTTTTATAAAAATTTAGGGTGTAAAAATGTAAATTTTGGGACCAAAAAAGGGTAGAAAACGTCCAAAAATAAAGCTCAAACTGTCACTTTTTGACAGCTCAAAAGTCGGATCTTATAAGGTTAAAAACAGATTTTTTATCCGGTTATACTATCTGATTCAAAAATATCTGATCCAATTAAAAAAACCAAACTCAGATAAGTTTTGTAAAAAATGGAATATACAAATCGTGTTTACACCCCTATTCAGTGGAACACATACATTGGATTGTTGTGTAAAGATTCTTTCTCTCGAGTGATCTAAACTAATAATCTACCAACTCCTATACTTTGTTTAATTTGTAATATTGAATTCCACACGTGATTTGTATAAATCTTATCGATCAATTCACAACCCCAAGTCCACCCACTAAAATAAAAATAAAAATAAAAAAAACATTGCTCCCTCGGTTCTACGAAAAGTATTCGCATTTTAGTCCTAAACATGATTAATTGTTTTCTGTAGATAACTATTTTTTTAAAGAATACAATCAACATTATTACTTATAAAACCGTAAAAAAACACATAAATTCAGTTTTTCTAGTCTTTTTTATGCTACCATCGTGGCGGCGTATGTATAGATCAGAGCAGTTTTTGAGTAGTTATTTTTTACCAAATACATATGAAAATATGATAATAAATTCGAAAGGATTAATCATCTAAAGAGCAAACACTAAAAACAACATTATTTATTTTTTATCACTAATTGCATCAACTTTTGTATTTTTCATATAAATAATATCAACTTTTGTATTTTGTATCATTAGTAATTTTTATATTTATTTTTTATCATTTATAGCAACAATTTTTTTTAAGTTTTGCTATAAATAATAAAAAAATTTAAAAGTTAATACTATTGATATTAAAAAATAAATAATGTTATAAATTTTAAAAATGCAAAAATTATTTTTGCTAAATGGATAATGTAAAAGTCGAATGTGATGACTTAGAAAGTTAGAAAAACATGTGTGATAGGAACATGGGCCATACGTTCATATTGGGCTTCGACTTTTGACGAACATCCCAAATTAGGAAGTTAGTAGTGAAAACTTGGACTAGGTATCCCAAATGATTTAATTAACATTACAAATATGTTATATAAATTTTACGTAAATTCACACATTTTAAGTGTATGAAATCAGCATTACGTTCTCATATATGCAAATTTATATCTTTTAGAATTCGCATTTGGATCTGCCATTGACACAAGTTAATCGAAAACCTATCTCTTAATTTTGGCGTTCATGTCTTTTAGAAATCACATGTAAATAAAAGATAATTAAATTAAAATACGAAGATCCATAAAAAAAACAGATTAAATAATTAACCATTTATAAGCATGCATGAGCTAGGTAAAGCAAAGTCATCTTTTTCTCATGATTCTCTGTCGTTAGATAATCAGGAATTGTGTGCCATCATATCCCAACGAATCTAAGTAGCTAGGCCTACTAGCTACAATCACAAATTTAGAATTCTCAATAATTGGGATATGGACTTTCAATGTAATAGTGTCAAGAAAAAAAAAAGATAATTACAAGTCATTATAACAATCTGTACATAATAATTTCAACACGAGGTCTATTTGAGTTACATTTTATCTTTAATAAGATTAAATTGTTGAAAGTAAAAACTTTTATGAATATATAAACAAAATAAGACAAAGTAGATTGTTACTTTTACGGTCTAAACCTTTTCTACTTATAGAGTAGAAGTACATCTGGTCAAGTGATTGAAACCAGTATTTAAATAAATATAAACATTTTATATTTAGTATAAATTACGTAAGTCAAACTGCGTACTAGGATATATCTAGATTTGTAGATAATATTATTTATTCACATACTACGATCCATCCACTCACCTCCTTTCACTGATTCAATTTCTAGCAATTACAGTTCCTATTCCACAGTATCACATTCAAATTTCCGGATTTTTCGCTAGTCAATCTCACTCATTTAGTTGTTTTCTTCCGTTTTTCTACTTTCCTAGCCATGAGACGTGCAGGAGAGCAAAATACAAAGAAATCCATGGAGATGGAGTTTGATCAACACTTTCACACATATACATACACATTTTTGTTTAGAATTGTTATCTCTAGAATTGTTTCGGTGGAATAAGCCTAATTATTATTTAAAATTTCCTAATCTTTGTTTTTCACACTTACATTTTGATATTGTATTTGAAAACTAAATACCAAAGTTTGAAATTTTACAATCAGGTTTGGATTAAGATTTTGAGTAGGGTGTGCAACCATTTTAGATAGGGTATGCACATGAAGTTCAAACATCTATTTTTTCTAAGATTTTTACATGTTTAGCATATAATTAATTTTCACAGGGTATGCACTATATCAATGTAAGTTCTCCACTGCTTAGGTGGCCTAATTCGGGCGACACATGTGTCAAGATCTGCCTTTTTACATCAAAATCATAATGGCCTTAAGATCATGGTCACATGTCATATTGGATAGCTATTGAAGGGATGATCATATCTACTTATTGATTAACACTTTCACACATATACATACACAACCATTATGCTAACATCATAGATCGTTACCAAACTTATACAAAACAAATGAGAATATATGCATATATAGAGATAACTCTGTAATTAGAAACTCGATCTCAATCATTCTTGGATGAACAATCACTATCCATTGCCGGAGCTCATACCCTTACGGTCTTACCTCACACATACCTAGTGCTCGTACCATTATTTATTGTTATTATCTCTAAATGGTGTTTAGACTTAAGATGCACGTATTCATACTAATTTTATTATGACTTTATAAATCATATCCCTGTGGTTATAGGGAAATTACGGATAAGGTCCTTCTATAGAAGAAATTACAAATTCGATGTCTGTGGTTAACATTTTGTTATGAGTTTGGTCCTTTGACCGGTCAATTTTTTTAAAATGACCATTTTACCCTTGAGAGTATTATAAAAATAGGTAATGAACTTTCTTTTTCAATAAAAAAAATCCAAAACCAATTTTTGTTTTTCTTTTAATTATTAAAATAGGATTTCTTAAAAATCAAAACTCTCTCTCTCTCTCTCTCTCTCTCTCTCTCTAACATACACAACTACACACGTACATCCAATGGGAGGACTTCTTCTTTAATAATGATTGAAGACAATACCTTTAATTTCATCTCCTCCTCTTCTTCTTTTTTAAAGCAAAGATTCTTGTCCACATTACCCTCGTCTCTTATCAGCTTATCTTTATATATATATATATATATATATATATATATATATATATATATATATATATATATATATATATATATATATATATATATGTATGTATGTATGTATGTATGTATGTATGTATGTATGTATGTATGTATGTATGTATGTATGTATGTATGTATGTATGTATGTATGTATGTATGTATGTATATGGTGTGTGTAATTCCGACGATGTTCCTGGTGGCCGGAGAGTTTGAACTTCACTCCAAACTCGATTGTTCAAATCAAACGACGAAATGAACTTCTCCCGCCTCTGCTCCGGTTTCGTCTCCCGTCTCCGGTTCCGTCTCATGTCCCCGGATGAACTTCGTTCCAGATCTTTTTCGATTTTTGGGTTTTCAGATCTATAGTGAGAGCAATGGTGGTTGAATTAGCCTGGTGAGGGAGGCTTGGTGGTGGCGATGATTTTTACTCATATTTGGGTTTCTTGTTAGTTTTGTATTTCATATTCATGATGGATGTAGAAAAAAATGGAGGTAGAAATCTGGAGGAGATGAAGATGGATGTAGAAGAAAAAAATTTTTTTGTCTGTTTTGTAATTTTTTAAAAATTTTATTATTATTATTATTATTATTATTATTATTATTATTATTATTATTATTATTATTATTATTATTATTATTATTTGTTAAATAAGTTAAATACCTACTTTTATTATTGGGTAAATTACAATTTTAAAGAGAAATAACTTTAATATATAATATATAATATATTTATTATTTAATTTGTGTAAAAAAAAGTTGATTACCTATGTTTATAATATATTCAAGGGTAAAATGGTCATTTAGAAAAAAAAGACCGGTCAAAGGACCAAACCCATAACAAAATGTTAACCACAGACATCGAATTTGTAATTTCTTCTATAGAAAGACCTTATCCGTAATTTCTCTATAACCACAGGGACCAAATTTGTAATTTACCCTAAATCATAATTAAAATCAAAATATATATAAAATTGTAATTTGATAAATCCTAAGAAACATTATGTAGGATATAATTTTCATTAAATACAAGTTCTATCATACAAGTCTTTTACTTTTGAATCCAAGAACAAGATTCTAAACATCTCCTAAAATTTTTGAAGAAAATGAGACATCTCTATTATCTAAGAGAAAAATGGCACATACGTTTCATCACTCTCCATCACTCCATGAATTGTGAAAAAGACAGGGATGAAATTTCTTGATTGTAGCATTTGATAATCCGTTATATAAATAATAAACATTTAAATATTAATATGATTTTAATCTTCATATTTTAAATCAAATTCATTGATTTGAAAACACTATCAAACTTGAAAACAACTCTCTATCAAATTATAGACTTTTTTGTTGATGACATATATCGATTAATGACGTAATAATAGAAACTTGAATCATACGAAACTTGACTAATCAAACAAACACTTAATTGAAAAAACACGCAATTGAAAATTTCATATAAACGTTGATAATTACCTTATTTGGTCCTAAAATAAAGAATTTGTGTAGAAAGTCTCATGATAAGTAAAACGATATATTGCTTGTTGACTATAATTATTCGAACTTATAATAACTCTATTCACGTCACTTGTGTCCTTTCCTTTCCACTTCTTTAAAAAAAAAATTTCTTCTACATTCTAGTTTTCGAATAACTGTACGTATAACGGTTTCGCTTGTCTTATATTCTTTAATTTAATAATGTTTTCTCCATTTACTTAAATACCAATACTTATGTTTTGAATTCGTAGCATATGTTATGTATATTCATTCATGTATCTCATAAATATGTACATAGTCTAGGCCCATGTATCGTCGGCCCATATCCGTTTGTCTTGTATTTATTTACTAGTTTATTACCCGCGTATTACGCAAATATTTTTAATATGTATAAATTATAATAAAGTAAAAGGTAACGATATAAATATTAAATTTTAACCGAAAGTATATAATAAATGATATTATTATTTATTATTACTTATGATCTCTATATATTTTAAATATATATGAATAAGATTATTTTCTTATAATTTTAAAACTTTTATTATATTATAATTAATAAGTTAGTAAAATATTAAGTTGCGTTTAGTTAACGAAAACTAGTCATTTTTCAATTTCAGTTTTCAAGTTATAAGTTTTAGAAAAAACAAGGGTTTCTATGAAAAGTGAAAACTTATTTAGATGATGAAGTTTTAGTTTTAAGAAAAATAAGATGGGTAATTATAAAATAAGAAAAATATGATATTTGATAGAAAAGTAAGAGAGTATTATATGTGATGTAGAGAATGCTAATTAATTGGTATAAACATTCTTATTATAAATATACTTGATTGAACTTACTTAAATTATTTTGAAGCCTAAGTTCGTAAGTTTTACAAATTAAAGTATCAAACTAACTAAATTAATATTTAATATCCAATTTTTGTAAATCAAAGTATCAAACTAACACATAAGTCGATTAAAAATCCACGTAAGCAATTATTTTTTAATGATGTATCAAATAGTGTTTAATATTAGGAAATAAAATCATAAATTAGTAAAGAAAAACTCATTTTTAGTAAAAAAATGTCTAAAATTTTTTGGGTTTAAACCCATAACCCAAATCATTTTCGAAAAACCAAAAACCCACGGGTGCAAACCGGAAAACCGATAATCCAAACCGGAAAACCGAAACCGAACGGTTTCTCCATTTCAAAAACCGGAATTTTCGGTTCGGGTTCGGGTTCGGCCAAAAACCGAACCGAACCGCCCCTTGCTCACCCCTACTTCATTTGAACTTTGGACTTTGATATCAATCCATCAAATGACCAAAAATAGTAACAAGTTTTGACAATTTTATCATTAATAGTAACATTATTTATTTTTTATCATTAATAGTAACAACTTTTTATTTTTCTATCAATAATAGTAATGGGTGACCTGTAAACCTGTTTAGCAGGTCACCTAATTTTCAGTTATCAAAAATAGTAACATATTTTCATATTTTTATCAATAATAGTAACTTATCAAACTAAAAACATAATTTTTTTATTTTATTAAGTTTTCTAATATTCCATAAACACCAAAATAAACCAAATTTTTATTACGAGTATTTACGGATAGATAATATTCGATTATTTATTCACATTATATATAATATGAATGAAAAAATATTGTGAATCATTTCAATTTTCACTTTTTCCAACAAAAAAACAATGAACCGTCATTTTCTTAGTTTTTCCGAATCAAATAATACAAATCGTTTAATTTTTTTAGTTTTTTCCAATCTAATTGAGTCATAGTTTTTTTATTTAAAAAACTAAAAATCAAAATGAGTCTCAATATTTTTCATTCATAAAACTATGAAACATATGAGTCATGGTTTTTTCATTCATAAAAAAACTAAAAAATGAATGGGTCGCAATACTTTTTCATTCGTATTACTTTTCATTTGGAATAAAAAAATTACAAATTGATCATGTTTTAGATTTTTTAACAAAAAACCATAAAAATCATTTGATTTTTCGTACAAGTGGTTATGTATCGTTTTTACGGATTACAATATTTTTCATTCGGCAAAACTATAAACTGGAATACTTCATAGTTTTTTCGTTGTTAAAAACACAAAAATAAATGAGTTGCATTTATTTTGTACGAAAAATCAAAATGATTTATAGTTTTTTCTAAAAAAATCTAAAACATGATTGGTTCGTAGTTTTTCATTCAGGAAAGCTAAAAGTTGTACGGTTTGTAATCAATCTCGTTTGAAATTTACTAAAAAAGCTGACAATTTGTACTTTTATTTATTCCAAATGAATAATACTACGAATGAAAAAGTATTAAAACTCATTCATTTTGTAGTTTTTCTATGAATGGAAAATCCATGACTCATTGTGGTTTATAGTTTTATGAATGAAAAATATTGAGACTTATTTTGATTTTTTGTTTTTTAAATAAAAAACTATGACCCATTTAGATTTTAAAATACTAAAAAATGAAACGATTTGTATTATTTTATTCGGAAAAACTAAGAAATGATGGTTCGTAGTTTTTTGTTGGAAAAAGTGAAAATTGAAATGATTTGTAGTATTTTTTTTTCCATTCATATTATATATAATTGTGAATAAATAATCAAATATTATCTATCCGTAAATATTCGGAATAAAAATTTGGTTTATTATGGTGTTTATGGAATATTAGAAAACTTAATAAATAAAAAAATTATGTTTGTAATTTGATATGTTACTATTATTGATAAAAATCTGAAAGGATGTTACTATTTTTTATAACTGAAAAGTTGGTGACCTGCTAAACAGGTTTATAGGTCACCCATTACTATTATTGATAGAAAAATAAAAAGTTGTTACTATTAATGATAAAAAATAAATAATGTTACTATTAATGATAAAAATGTCAAAACTTGTTACTATTTTTGGTCATTTGCCCTTTTATCTATCCATCCAAGTATTAATTTGATCTCATTCACGCTCAAAATTATGTCAACAAAGTGTAATTAATGAACAACATATCTATAACACTAAATTAGGGGTGGAAACAATTGGTCTTGGCTCGTTTAAAACAACTAGGCTCAAGCTCGGCTCATTTCGAGAGCTGTATGTGAAGCTCGATCACGGCTTGTGAATGTTTTTACGAACTCAAGCTCGGCTCGGTCTCGACTTATTTTTAAAATATATTTTTAATTTTTTAATTAAATTTTATATAATATATTTATATATTATATAGATTTTTTATTTTTATATATTTTTATTTATTTAACATATGCTATATATTTATT
This sequence comes from Centrapalus pauciflorus, assembly GCA_020465985.1. Classification (NCBI taxonomy): domain Eukaryota; kingdom Viridiplantae; phylum Streptophyta; class Magnoliopsida; order Asterales; family Asteraceae; genus Centrapalus; species Centrapalus pauciflorus. The sequence goes on from JAANYP010004341.1 coordinate 150,676, forward strand.
AATTCAAAAAATATTATTATATACGGTCTCGTTTAAGCTCGTTTAGGTTCACGAGCTTGAAATTTTGAAGCTCGGGTTCGAGCTTGGCTGGTGCTCATTTAACTTGAATTTTTTTTAAATATTTTAACGAGTCGATCTTAAATATCCCACAACTAGCTCGACTCATTTATATTCCTCCATTAAATAACAAAGATAAACAATTAGAAACAAACAATAATTTAAATGAATATATATATATATATATATATATATATATATATATATATATATATATATATATATATATATATATATATATATATATATATATATATATATATATATATATATATATATATATAATATGGTTCGAGAGAGTACCACCCAAATGCAGCGCACCAGAAGGTACCACCTTTAAAAAAACTTTTTTAAATTTTTTTTTCCATAAACATGTTTTAATTAACATTATGAAGATCGTATGTAAATTTCACATACATTCACATCTCCTAGCTCCTAAAAAATGATGTGAACACACAGTTACAAAATTTTGAAGACATGTGAACATGCATTTATGTGATGTGTGTTTTCATGCACTTAGAGTGTTCGGATTTGCGTGAAATTCACATATGATCTATGTAATGTTAATTAGAACATGTTCATGAAAAAAAATTTCAAAAAAATTACTTTTAAGGGTGGTACCTTCTGGTGCGCTGCATTAGAGGTGGTACTCACTTGAACCTAAATCTATATATATATATATATATATATATATATATATATATATATATATATATATATATATATATATATATATATATATATATATATATATATATAGATTTAGGTTCAAGTGAGTACCACCTCTAATGCAGCGCACCAGAAGGTACCACCCTTAAAAGTAATTTTTTTGAAATTTTTTTTCATGAACATGTTCTAATTAACATTACATAGATCATATGTGAATTTCACGCAAATCCGAACACTCTAATTGCATGAAAACACACATCACATAAATGCATGTTCACATGTCTTCAAAATTATGTAAGTGTGTGTTCACATCATTTTTTAGGAGCTAGGAGATGTGAATGTATGTGAAATTTACATACGATCTTCATAATGTTAATTAAAACATGTTTATGGAAAAAAAAATTTAAAAAAGTTTTTTTAAAGGTGGTACCTTCTGGTGCGCTGCATTTGGGTGGTACTCTCTCGAACCATATTATATATATATATATATATATATATATATATATATATATATATATATATATATATATTAACATGAGGTATGAACATTTACTTTATTATTTTATTTTTCATATCTATTTAAGTAGAAGTTACATTTTCATCTTATAATATATTTGACAAAGTTTTTTTTTTTTTGGAAAAAAGTAATATAATTGAAACAAAAACGTTGTTTAGGTGACCTATAATCATATTTTTGATATTTGAATAGTCTTAATTAAATTCATTAAAAACTTAACGGCCTTTACATTAATTATCTCTTACTTTTAATATTTTGATGATCTTAGGATGTTTTTGGTTTATAATCATAAATCACTATAAGAATGGTTAGAGTAATAATATGTATCATTACTATTTATTTACTAATATATTACATGAGTATCTATAATAAATAATCGTGTATTTAAATATATTGTGAAAAAATAGTTCTGATATTATATTGATGTAAATAAATTATTAAAAAATCCAAAATTTAATTTTAAATTTTCTATATTCAGATTATATTAAAATATCAAGATAAAAAGTATAACATGTTTAAACTATTAATTTTATAATATCAAAAATTAATCAATTTATAACATGACTATTATTAAACTTGTATACAATATTTACATAATTAGTAGGAATTGCTCAAAATAGCAAGCAACTTTTCTCATTTTTATTATTATAGCAATATCGTAAATTTTTTCACAAATAATGGAATTAACTCATGGTTTACTCCCGATTATAGCATTTAACCGGTAGACCATAAGTACCTTGTATTTCAAACAATATTAAATGGTAAAAAAGAAAAATCATTGCCACAAAAAGAAAAAAAAATGAAGAGTAGATTCGACTTTTCAAACAGTAAACTCTGTGTATAACATTTTTTTACTGGTTATTTTTTGTTATTTACCAGTTAAATGTTATTATCATTAATGAACAAAGAGTTGGTTTCTTCATTTGGGACAAATTTTGCGAGATTGTTATAATAAGAAAAAAAGTAAAAAATTGTTTGCTATTTTAAGTAATTCTTCTGGTATAATTATTAGAAATGATTATTTTTATGAGTATTATTTATTTATTTCATATAAATAACCTATAATCATGCTCTCTCATATATGAGCAATTGATACTTGGTGCATGGAATTTAAGTCACTGCAATTGGTAACACAATTTTAAATATAAAATTTTAATAATGAAATAGGTTGTATAATTTAAAAACATTTAATATAGGAATAAAACAGGTACGTTTAGTTTAAAATTTTATAAATCAATAACAATTGTTTCTAAAACTCTAGGTAACATTAAAGGTTAAATTAGGAAGGATTTATAAGCATCTTATTATATTATATTTTATCAATTGGGTTAATTTAGGTAGTAATTAAATATAAGTTTATTTTTTTAAATAAATATAATGATGTAATTGAGAAAGTTATATTAGAAAAAATGGACGGAAAAATAAAATGAGAAGAGTCTGGAGGGCGACACGTGACATAAGTTAATTTGCTTTAATAGTATATAAAGATAAATATTTATAAAAAAATTATTTAATTTATTTTTCACACATAACTAAATATGTAAAACCCACGTTGTAAAACCACTTAAACGATACATCATTACCAGATTCACCTCTACCACTACCATATCCATCTCCTATTCTCCTCCACCACCACCACTAACGCTATCGTAATAACCACTACCAAGGCTAATGTCATGATAAATGTTCCCACCAATGTCTTCACTACCACAATCAACGCCACCAATGTAGAATTAGATTGAGTAAGTTATGTAAATGTAAAGCTGATGTTCATATTGGTGTAGGCTTGTCAATGGGTCAAATTTGATCTTGATCCGATTCGATTTAATAAGTTATAAACGGTCGATTAATCAATTATATGACACAAGATGTCAGCCCATTTAATTGGATTAACAAATATGTTGATTCATGATTTGCATTGTTTTGATATGACATTGCAAGCATCACCACCGTCACTACCACCTCCGTTCATCATTGACATTGCCGTTTACACAACCGCCATCACCACTCAAGGATGGGGACCGGAGGTAGAGATCAGGTATGATAGATTTGAGTAAAATTATGATAGATAGTGTGAGGGTGTCATGAGTGGATGTGTATTCAAGGGTGAATAGGTGGGAAAAGTAGGTTCATAACTTGTTGACCACCATAGATGATGAGAACAAAATTTAAACCTAATATAAGAACATGAACGCACCTTTAATTTAAACTCAAAAATTAAAAGTAGATTCTTATTCTTACATTTTTATATCTTTAAACATATAATCTTACACCAAAAAAATCCTCAAACTCATAGATTCATGCACGTACCTTTAATCCACTCTTCCCTTGATAATATAACTTTTTATGAACATTTATTTATACATTATAAAAAAATTGACTTGCAAATAAATTTAGTAGGAAAAAGAAAAATAAGGATGTTTGAAATAATATAAAAATCAAACCTGCCACCGTCCTTATGGGCCCGGAGCTCCGGAGTTAGCCACGGGGTAATTAAAATGCGAACGGCGACGTTTTGAGCCTCTCTTTTTCCCATATGAAGAAGAGTTGTTTGTTTGAAAAGACAGAACACGTTCCACGTGCGCGACCCCAATTCCGGGATTCCCTTTGAACCATTCAATGGCTTTCTCGTAAAATAATGGAGTCATGGGGGTATCTATATTATTTAGTTTAATCTATATTGAATAAAGCTCAGCAGCTCACTACATCCCACCTTTCGATTTGTTATTTGGGTTTGACTAGCTTAACTATTTTCTCTACCGGTAGCCGGCAGCTCTAGCTTTTCCGACGGTGTCTTTATTCGACGGAGGAGAGGAGACGTCGTTTTATTGATATATATATATATATATATATATAGATGACGTCCGGGACGAGATTACCGACTTGGAAGGAGAGGGAAAATAACAAGCGGAGGGAGAGACGGCGACGTGCCATCGCCGCCAAGATATTCGCCGGACTTAGAGTGTACGGAAACTATAAGCTGCCTAAGCACTGCGACAACAACGAGGTTTTGAAAGCCCTTTGTAACGAAGCTGGTTGGATCGTTGAAGAAGATGGAACGACTTATCGTAAGGTAAATATTATCATTTCATCGTCTCGTTCACGTTATTCTATCAAAATCCGACGACTATTTTACCTCCTTAGCAGCTTGATTATGGTGGTGCGCACTTTTGAAAACAAATTAAATATCATTGAATTACAGCTTTTGCAGATGATTGTAGATCATCCGCTTATGCGAGGTTTGTGATCGAACATACGGATCATATGCTTTCGCTACTTTGAAATTTATGAGCGCACGTTAGCCATCTGATTTCTGTGAATCTGTGATTGTCGGTTTATTTGTCAGTCAGTTAGTTTAAATCCACCATTCTTTTTGATGAGTTTTTAGATCATTATCTGCGCATGTTAGCAACCCTAGATTTAGGATTCGTCAATAGTCCTAGATCTACCTTTTGATTTAGAGTTTCCGTTTTAGTCGAATTGACTATCGATCTAGACTTAAATTAGAAAATAACGGAGTTTGGTACAGGTGAGAAGATTTCGTTTGATTACAGTTTGGAAATAAAAAAAACCGAGCTGAGATTTGTGCAGTTATTATCGGCCATGGTTATGAAGGTGTATGTTAGCGTTAAGCAGGATGTAAGAGAAACCAATAAGGCGCAGAGTATGAGGGTGGTAGTGTGTGAAAGGGGTCTGGAGATTTGTCGTTATTACCGACAAGGTAACGTGGTCGCTGAGCATTTGGCGCATGCTAGCACGAGGGAGTCTCGCATAGCTGATCTGTTTCCACTTGTCTCACATCTTTTCTCTGAAAGATTGTCAGCCATGGAGGGAAATTAATTTATTATGATCTGTGACTGTGTCCTCCCAAGCCTATATGATCCTGTGTCCATGTGAGCGCGCACGTAATATCATAACACTTTCCTTTCCTTATCGTTGTATTTTTAATTTAGGCATGATATGATATGATATGATATCCCCTAATCAGACAAGATGGCCACCCCCGTGACCCCAACTGCACTCTCCTAACCATCTCTTCAACAAACACTCCTCCTGTCTGTCACTATACTATTACTTATTCTCATCTTTCCCAATAAAAAATATTCAGAGTATTTCTATTACTTTTCACTTTTTTTGGAGACTCAAGTTCAACACAACTTTACATTTTCTTCCGTGAGCTCCACCCTCCATTGATAAGGGAAAAAAATTGACTAAAATACCCAACTTTGTACGGTGTGTGAGAGGGAGAGACAGAGGTATGCCTTGTCATTTTCAGAAAACCTTATTGATTGTAACAGATGGTTTTTTTTAAACATTAGTAATAGTTCTTATAACTTATTAGCTGATTTTACGAAATAAAGATAAAAAAAAAGGTATGTAGCACATTGAAAATAACTTTTTTTTGGTTTACTTTTGTGGTTTTCCTGAAATTTCGGTGGTGCATCATGGATGCTTATGGTGATTAGAGCTTTTATTGGGTTGACTATAGCAAATGAAGTTGGACCTACACCTTTTCTTTTGAAATGCCATGCAAAAGCACTATTTCTGATTCATTTATTTGTGCTCTGAATTTGTTCGAATAATTTCATTTGGGATTTCTACTGGCGCCATTATTGCCTTTACTTTCATGATTAGTTATTATTTTGTATCTTAATTTTTTATCACCGGCTATATTTTGGTTTTAGAATAATTTGATGCCAATTCTTTGGTGTTTGGACGAATTAAAGGAACATCATTTAAAAAATTCCATTGGGTTATGTCCGTTGTCTCTCTAAATACGTTTCGGGTGTTAATCTTTGCTTCAGATGACTTGTGATTGAAAGGTTAAGATTTTGTGAAGTCCGGATTTTGCTTGTTAGCTACATCATCTATAGAACGTGGACACCAATTTTATTTTCTACCACGAGTCCAGTAGACCAAATGACCAGCCCAATGGATTACTCCGACTTTCTTTCATAAGGACTTCTTTGTCAAAGATTTGGGGACATATATTAATCTAAAACAACGACGGAATTGCCTGTTCTCCTTGATAATTACATATTTGCTCTAATACTAGTTGTCATGTGAAGATAGATGTGTGTGACGACAATAAACACAGAAACAGACACTTAAAAATTTACAAATACAAATTAGTTTTAGTAAGCTTATCACAAATTCACAATAACTTCTTTTCTTACGTGATCATTAAACATTCCTAGTTCCTACACATATCATCAGTTAACGGTAGCATTTTCAGCTTGATAATTACTCATCTTTCTTCATCTGTAGGGTTGTAAACCTGTTGAACGGATGGAAACAATGGGGGGATCAGCATCAGCCAGTCCATGCTCCTCATCATACCAACCAAGTCCAAATGGTTCCTACAATTTCAGCCCTACTTCGTCATCCATTCCTAGCTCTGTCTCATCTCTTTATGCTGGTAGTAGCAACCCAGATCCTAATTCTCTTATCCCCTGGCTAAAGAATCTGTCATCTGGTTCTTCTTCATCCAAGTTCCCTCACCATCTTTACATACCCGGCGGTTCTATAAGTGCTCCAGTCACCCCTCCACTAAGTTCACCCACTTGTCGGACCCCTAGAATGACCGACATGGATGATCAAACCAAATCCCCTGCATGGCCCGGTCAGCATTTCCCTTTCTTACCTTTTTCTACTCCACATAGTCCTGGCGTGCAAACTCCACCTGATTCAGGTTGGGTCTCTGGTGTCCAAACCCCACAAGAAGGACCTTCGTCTCCCACATTCAGCCTGGTTGCATCGAACCATCCATTTGGATTGAAGGAGGGTCGGATGTGGACTCCTGGACAAAGTGGGACTTGCTCTCCTGCAATCACTGCTGGTGTTGACCAAACAGCAGACGTCCCGATGTCGGATGTGATATCATCGGAGTTTGCTTTTGGTAGTAACATGAATGGTGTAGTGAAAGTGAAACCGTGGGAAGGAGAGAGGATCCATGAGGAATGCGTATCCGACGATCTGGAGCTTACCCTCGGGAATCCTAGCACTAGGTAAACTAAGTACCTGTATGTCGCTTCTTTTTTACATATTAACTGCGGATTCAAAAAATTAAAATTCTGGTGTTCCATAACTTGCAGATAATACTTAAAAAAAAAAACAAGAGCAACGAAGGAAGGATTGATTTGGCTTGGCTTCTGGTGATGATTTGAAGTTGAAGGTAATATGTTTATGGAATTATGGTTGTAGATTTAGATCTGGATACAGTAATTAAGCAGTACAAGTTTATTTTCTGTCTTCAATTGATCTTTTATTTTATATTCAGAAAAGGGGGGAGGGGAATATAAACGCCGGTAAATTTTATAAATACTTCAATTTTAGAGTGCTGCTGGCTTCTGTTTGTGTAGGAGTTTCTTATTTTTCTATTTTATTTATTTATTTATTTTTAATGTTCATCTCCATGATAGACGTCTTTTTCTTTTTAATATTTGTAAGTTGAAGAAGAGTTTAATCGAGGATTGTACCTCATTTATACTCTTTTTTTTTTTTTTTTTTTTTATCATGAGTAACAAATAAGCGTATATAATAACATGATCGACCATAGGCCATTAGCCATAGCAATGAAATGTATATATTTTTTAATTGAAAATAATATGCAGAAAGGAGGTGATCTGTGTATCATATCACACCACTAATATAGTAAGATGATAAAAATAATAACGAAGATAGTGGCAAACAAAGAGACAATTAGGAATGTTAACTAGCCGAGTCGAGTTAATATAACGTCAAACTTGAGCTTTATACTTGAAGTTCAAACTTCAACACTTGAAACTTGATTGTACTCGCTCACTTTTGTATTGAAAAAAATTGGAATCATGTTATTACATACATGAAAGTTAGAGCTAGTAATTTTAATATAGGGCTAAATGTCATTTACACCATCAACTTTCAATTTTTTTTCAACTTACCCACTTAATTATTTTTTGTATACACATTGAGTCATTAAACATTTGTTTTACAGATTTAACTATTGAAAATTGTCCCGATTTAGTCATTAAACTATCATATTTTGCATCAATTTAACCTTTAGTTTTATTCATTTTTCCCGAAGTAGAACAGTAAATTAAAGTTTAGTGGTTGAAATGGGACAAAAAATAGTTTAGTGGCCAAATAAGAAAAATTTGAAAGTTGAATGGTCAAAATGATATTTAACTCTTTAATATAAGATGTACAAAGTTACGAGCTTCATGAGCTAGTAATCATGTTATTACATACATGAAAATTAGGAATGTTAACTAGCTGACTGCTTGAATGCCTCATGTTAAATTCAAGAATTATTCAAGTAAGTTTCAAATCGGCTACAATAAGTTAAGTATTTATGTTATTACATACATGAAAGGTAGAGCTAGTAATTTAATATAAGTTGTACAAAGTTATGAGGTTCATGAGTTCTGTTGAGTATTTTTGTATTTGAACTCAACTTGAAAGCCTGACTACTCGAATGCCCTCGAGCCTAAAGTTAATTCAAGAATTATTCAAGTCAGTTTGAAATCGGCTAAATTAGTCAAGTAATTATGGAAAACAACTCAATTACACATTTAAAAGTCAAGGATGAGGCAAAGACGGGGTAGGAGGGGACCGGTATGGATATAGAGGGCGAGCATGCGTTGTGTTTTGATATATTAATGGAGGTAGCTTTTCACGTGGCCAAGTCTCTTTTAGATGGGAACCCTTTGTCCCTTCGTTCACAACCAAATCCAAAAATCCAATGTCCATTTTCGCTTTCCTTCACTTTCATGTCTTTGCTTTCTCTCCAAGGTTGTGACCGTGTGCTTCTTTTCCGATCCACATGATTTGTTTGTGACTCAGTTAGTCAAGATTTGGGAGTTTACATCACTTTGTGAACCACAAGCGTCATTGTTCCTTTTCTAACCAAGTTTCTCATTTGTCATTCTCTGAAATAACTTCCACCATTATCATGTTTGTCTAGTCTAATTATCTTGTGATGCCCCTCATACCACATAACCATGCCCAGTCCCAGATGCTATGTCATATTCACTCACTAAGTATCTTATCCTTGTTATATTATAAAAGGTTAAGTTCTTTTTAACCACTTAACTTTAGATTTCTTTTATTTAGTCATTAAACTATTTTCTTTTATCGATTAGCCACTAAAGTTTAGTTTATTGTTCTGCTTTGGAGAAAAATTAATTAAGCTAATGGCTAGATCGATACAAAATATGATAGTTCATTGATCATGTGTAAAAAATTTGATGGTTAAATTGGTACACACAAAGTTTTATGGCTATATGTGTAAAAAAAATAGTTTAGTGAAATAATAATAAAAAAGTATAGAAAAGTTACACAAATGGTCCTCAAAAGACTGAAGAACAAAATACCATTGAGAACTGACAGCTCAAGTTAACAATCGTTAGTTTGAGGAACCAAAATGTTAAAACTTTTCAATTTTAAGGACTTGTGGTGTAATAAAAAATTTTCGGGAATTAAAACCATAAAATCAATATATATCACAGGACCATTTGTGTAATTTAGTTTTAATAATAATAATAATAATAATAATAATAATAATAATAATAATAATAATAATAATAATAATAATAATATCATCATCAGTTGAAAGGGCATAAATAAGTACTATTTGAATCACTTAATTATTGATTATTGGAGTAATTATCATCATTTAATTTTATTGTTATCATTATTAGTTATAGTATAACTCAGATAGTGAATGACTTTTATTATGAAAATAACAATGGTGGTTGCCATTTTTTATTAATATTCTTCATTTTTAATGGTTTATTTATATGTATTAAGACATGGTATGAAAACCTTGTGAAACAATATTAAACTAGAAAATTGATGAAGATTAAAAAACAATGGTTGAGGAATGTGGATGAATGATATGCAACCTAACGAATAGTAGGCAAAGATGTATTGATTTTTTTTTTATTATATAATTATAATGTTGTTTTATTTTAAACTAGGTTTTTGTTTTTAACGAGTAAAATACCCCGCGCTTTGCGGCGGGTATATGAATCATGCACAGCTAAATTAATAAAACTGAAATGTAAAAAGTATAGAAATCTAAAATATGATTCTCAATCATTAAAAAATAAATTAATAAAGCTGAAATATAAAAAATAAGAAATTTAACATATAATTCTCAGTCAAAAATAATAATATTTATAATCACATATCATTTTAATGTTATTATTATTTAGAAGGGTCAATTGTTATTTTTAGATTTTTTTAAACATATTCTAAATATACTACATTCATCTTGCTAAAACTTATAATGATAATAATACAAAAAAAATTCGAGCAAAATTTTATTTTATACACACACATATACATATATATATATATATATATATATATATATATATATATATATGTGTGTGTGTGTGTGTGTGTGTGTGTGTGTGTGTGTGTGGTTTTTTTATTGTGAGAAGCTAAATATATCTTGAGAAATGTGAAAAACGATTCACTAATTTTGCACATTGATTCACCTCTTTTTAATTTATGATTTGTATTTATAATTCAAAAACTAATAAATTAACCTAAAACGTAGTGAATTGTTAATTCAACTAATCCGGGATTTATGATTTATTATTTGTACAATCAAAAGATGGTGAATCACGTTGATTCTTTTATTTCTCGAGATATGTTTAGTTTTCTCATTTGATTCTAAGTTTATAATATAAACAATTTAAGAATAATGATGATAATTAAAACAATTACAATAATAAAAGTATATTTAATAAATAATGCATATAAAATTATGTGATTTATGAATAATGTCATCTATCAAACAGATTAATAATAGTAATTATATTGGATAATATATAAAGATGTAAAATTAGAAGTAAAGTTAGGACTGTGTGTTTTCTGTTCTAAAAAAGTTTAATAATATACAATACGTTTTATGATAATAACGATTATATATTTCTTTATATAGAAAATTTTGATGATTCATATTTAAAAGAATTAATTTCACTATACTTTACATGTATTATTGAAAATTATGTGTAATATTATTTATTTATTAAAAAGCTAAAAATAGAAAGAAAACAAAACATAGAAAATAAGAAGAAAAAAATCAAAGAAATAATTGTTAATATTAAGTAAATTTACGATGAAATTAAATAAAATAACAATATTTAAAAATGACCTTGAATTGAAGTTTGTATTAAATGTAAACTATAATATTTAAATATTATATTAAATTTGCATTAAATAAGTTATACTATAGAATTATATTTTATTCAATTAAAATAAATTAATAAATAAATTATATAGAACACATAAAATTTAAAAAAACTAAAAATAAAACCAAAAAAAAAAACAAAAAAAAATTGGGTGAATAGGTTATGAATAGTGCTATATCATCTTGATAAATGTTATTATTTAAATGAGTGTGTGTAATTTTCTTCATAGATAATCTTGATGAGTGATCAATTGTAACATTTTTTTTTTGTCATCATCAATGAGTTTGTTATCTTATTTACTTTCACATGATTTTTTTGTCTCGTTATTATATCTTATAATTTAGAGTTAATTACAAAAATGGTCCCTGTGGTTTGTCTTAAAATTTGGATTTGGTCCATGAACTTTCAATTTTGCAAAAATGGTCCTTATTTTCATAGTTTGTTTGCAATTTTGGTCCCTCAACCTATTAACTTTTCTAATATGACCAAATTACCCTTATTTTGATGCAAACTATAGGGACCATTTCTACAATTAATTTTTTAACTCTTTTTTATTCTTAATTAAATAATTTATTTTTTAGTGTTACTTAAATTTAATAAACTATAAAAAAAGAAAAGAATTATTTAATTACTTATGTTGGTTCATAAATGATTTAGATATTTTTAGTCTTAATTAATTTTAATTTACTATAATCAAAGTGTTGGTCAAATATAAAAATCGACCAAAGATTCTATTTTATAATCCGTTCACATTTGTATCAAAGCAATGTGATAATAGTAAAGTGATAAATCTAAATGCTTTAAAATTTTAAGGTGTCGATTTAATCGGATTAAAATGAAAAGTCAAATTGAAAGACGAAAAAAGATTAAAAACCTATTTATATTTCTCGATTTTTATGTAAAGGTCTGACAAACCAAAGTTTGATGATTAAAGTTGTTAATCATGAATCTCAAATATGTTATATGGACCTAAAATTTTAAATCGTTTTTGGTGTAATTAACAATTAAAACGATAAAATAATTGATACGTTAAATAAAAAAATTTTGAGTTGTCTTAGACCATTTGGAAGTTTTTTTTAACTCGGTCAAATTAAATGTTAAATTTTTATTTATTTAAGTTCTTTAATATTTTTAACTTTAGTTAAACTGTTGGCTCATAAATAAATTTTTTTAATAATTTATTAAAGTTAATTAACACTAAAGTTAAAGTAGAGTCAATAACATAAATGGTCTTGTGGTTTGATCAACATATATAATTTTTTATAATAAATGTATGAACCAGTTTAAATAATTATAGAAGAAAAAATTTCTTATTTATGAAACCTTTAAAAAATAATTTCTAAACATAAATGATTTTTTTGATTATAAATTTTGATTGGTTTACACTTTGATTATAGTAAATTAAAACTAATTAAGACCAAAAATATCTAAATCATTTATGAACCAACAAATAATTAAATAATTCTTTTTTTTTTATAGTTTATTAAATTTAAGTAACACTAAAAAATAATTTATTTGATTAAGAATAAAAAAGAGTTAAAAAATTAATTGTAGAAATGGTCCCTGTAGTTTGCATCAAAATAAGAGTAATTTGATCATACTAGAAAAGTTAATATGTTGAGGGACCAAAATTACAAACAAACTATTAAAATAATGATCGTTTTTGCAAAATTGAAAGTTTAGGGACCAAATCCAAATTTTAGTACAAACTACATGGACCATTTTTGTAATTAACTCTATAATTTATTTATTTCTGGTATCAATGCATAACATGTTATACAACTATTTCTCCCATGAAAATTAAGAACCACATATCATGTATATATCTTCAAATTTTATGGTTCATATTTTCCCCTCGCTTGACATGTCACATATTTGTATATGAATTTAAATATTTTTTTGGGTCCGTATACTCATATTTATAGTGCTCCTTACAGTATCATCCTCAACTAGTCAAATAATCCTGCGTTGTTCGGGTGATTTGTTTTTAAATTGATATTTTTTAACTAAACAATCATACAATGAAAAATATATTTCATAAGAAAAAAACTATATGTTGTTTTTTATCGGTAAATCTTGACGGGTTTTGTATCGAAATCTTCACGGACTCTTTCTCTATCATCTTCTAGGCCTAATTGCACCTCAGCCACGGAAACCCACAAATTTTGGTTATTTTGACCCATAGTAAAACTTCCATTACTAAACGAATCAACTCAAGAATCAAATCAAATTGAAATGGTACATTTAAATCAAAATTTGACTCAGATTTTACCTTGAAATGGCCTTACTCTCCCGCCAGGGACAATTGATTTTTGTATTTGATTCTGATTCTCTCACTCACTCTTCTTTTACCCTTTTTCGTCTTTTTCTTCACTAGAAAGATAAAACGTCGTCGTTGGTTCGGTTCTGAACCTAAACCCATCCCGACCGTTACGATTTCAAATCTCCATTTAACTATTCGCATTCCAACCACTCCCCATATCCCTGATTTTCAGACACACAGAAAACCCCCCCAAAAAAATGGTGTCCAAAGCTAAGAAGCCTAAAGGATCTCCGGCCAACCGTAATCTCCGCCGCCGAAAGAAGACTCCTGTCACTGCCGCCACCAAGACTGCCTCCGTCGTAGTTGCCTCCATCAATAAATCCATCTACACTTGCCACCGTCGCCTTATCAAACTCTTCTCAAAACTCGTACGTATCGCCACTCCAAAAAGCAAGTCCTCCATCAAAAAAGGCTACGAAGTCCTCCAAAAATCCTCCATCTCCACAGATGATCAGATCGCCACCGTCCGCCGCTCACTCTTCCAGGAATCGACCATCTCCCTTCCTCCAACAAACTCCCCCAATACAAAAACGGTGTTCCTGGACCTTGACGAAACCCTGATTCATTCAATTCCTGCCACCGTGCAATCGCCGCCGGGAAAATACGATTTCTTAGTGAGGCCTTTGCTAGACGGAGAGAGAGTTGATTTCTACGTTCTGAAACGTCCATTTGTTGACGAATTTCTTCAATTCTTAAGCAGAAATAATTTTGAAATTGTGGTTTTTACTGCGGGAATTGAGGAGTATGCTTCGCTGGTATTGGATAGATTGGATGGGAGAGGTTTGATTTCGCACAGACTGTATCGGAATTCATGCAAGGAATTCGAAGGGAGGTTCGTTAAGGATTTATCAGATCTACGGCGGGATTTGAAGAAGGCTGTGATTGTTGACGATAATCCAAATTCTTACAGTTTGCAACCGGAAAACGCCATCCCAATTAAACCGTTCACAGACGATTTTAAAGATGATGAATTGAAGAAACTGATGAGTAGATTTTTTGAAAATTGCAATGAATTTGAAGATTTGAGGGATGCTGTGAAGCATTATGTTGGTGGGGTTGAGAATTCAAAATCCGAAAATTTGATTGGAGATGAGGTTTTCAAAAACACTAACAATTCAAACATTCAAACTCTGGTTGAAGTTTGAATTATATTTGATACCATTTTGCTTGTTAGATTTGTTTTTCATCACTTTGATCATTATCATGTTTAAGCGTTGTTTGAAGACTTTGAATCCTAGCTTCTCTTTAATTTAAGAGAAACAAATATATTTTTGTATTGATTTCACAATCAAATCTGTCACAATTACAATGTTTGATTTTCCAATTTTTTTATCATACAATTTTGAGTCTGATTATCCCTAAAATATAATCAATCTCACAAACGATTCACGATTGATAAATAAATACTCGGAAATGTATCTATCTTAAAACAGACATACTTCAAAGTTTTCTGGACAGATCGAAATGGAAAAGAATACATTGAAGTGATCATGCATCAAATTGTTGTTTTTGGTTATCCTGTTTTTTCATAACCAAAAAGATCCATTGCTTTGAGCGTGACAACATGTGCAAGAACTTGATCCAAAATTGGTGAACTAACGTGAGTACATGACCTTATCATAATTTCATAACATCGTTCTATCAACAATGGGAGAACAAATTCACCAGCTCTAAAGTACAGATATCTGTAGCTGAATGTATAGATGTAAAAAGAAGACATGATTATGTTTAAGAAATGGAGAAGAAAAGAAATGAACTTGAAAGAAACAAGTTTCAATTGCATATCAGTCGCTTGATCTGATCAATACTTGTACCAAGATCTAACCAGCAAAGTGATGTCCAGATGAATAATAAGCATAAGGTCTTAAGATTTCAGTTTCAGCCCTTTGGCCATGGTCACAAATGAAGGGCAACCATGGGTGCCAAGGATTGAGTTTGTGAGGGTTTGGTAAGAAGCTTGTGTACACAGCCAACTTTCTCATCTATTTTACACGAATGTTGAACCTTCACCTACAAAGAGCAGTCATATGCAAGTTAGCAATACTGCCTACGGATTTATAATTCAGCTTGAATCGAACTAGTTGTTATAAAAGAGAAGTAGTAGATTTAAAATCAACAAAGTAGAAGAGTAGAAAATTAAGGCTATAAAAATGTAAAACGTGTGCCTAATGGCTAATGCTTACAAGAGAAAAAGGAGGCATTGTGAATCGACGATGCAACGAGTTCTTCAATAGGTTTGAACATGAGGGCATTTGTGTAAGTGAAAGCTAGATAAACACTTAAACCAAAGCATGTATTCATTTGCATATCTTCAAAGTATGAAGGCAGATAATTTATATTTATTATTTGTATCGGTTTAGACTTGCATATTATCATACACCACACAGTTACAGTATTACACATGCACTCACAGGGCCACATCCTCAGTTTTAGAATCATCAAATCCCAAAAACCTAGATTTAAACCAAACAAGATTCACATATATACTACTGGGGGAATGGTTTCAATTACAATTACTGACTTACGCACCTCAGATTCCATTTATATGATGAGTAATGGGTTCCATCCAGCAGCATTCAACGATTATGAACTTTACAGCTTTATGAATTCAATTTCGAAGTCTGTAAGACACTGGAGTGAATGACAGTTATAAATGGCAGACAAAAGATTTGTTTGGCAGATCCCTTTTGCGGTAAGAGGTATTCAACTGTAAATTGCTACCAAATGACATGAAAACTTGGGAGCAACTATCTGGCTCTTAATAGAAAGTTATTTGCAACAAATAAAGCCGATCATGAGAGATATGTGGTAAGGTCCAAATCTCAGCCCCCACCTCACCCAACACAAAATACCTTGATTTGTATATTTCATAGGCATATCTAGACATCTAGTCTATCATCTGCTTGAATGTTGATAGTGGTAATTGGGGATCAGAAGGAACAAAACGATAGTAGCTGGAGTTGAAAAGCTCACTAAATTACAGAAGAGAAAACATGTATTGATCCGGTATGAATTTCATGCACTTATACATCTCAAAGGGAAAAATAAAATAAAATAAAATACAGGAATCTCCACATCATTTCTCAAGACCAATGGATTTCTTCCGAAAATCGAAGCAAAAACAAACGAGGAACTTATCAAAAAGGTTAACAATTACTAAACAACAAAAGGCACAGCTAAATCACTCGATCTACAGATAAACGAAAAAGAAGCAAACAACTAAATCGCTACAACCAAACACGAACGTGAATACTGAATCTAATGGAGAGAGAACTTGATTAGCAAGCGAATATATGAGAAGGCAAACGCAATGATTCAGATTTCGAGAAGCAGGTGTCATCGAGGAGGTCGCTTTGGCACCATCGACAATAGGAAATTCTCAAACATTGTGATTTCGACACAATTTCCCCACACTCGTGGATCTGCTTTTTCTCCGACGTATTCTTCTGTCCAACGGCGCCGTGCACGGACGTTGGCCCCAGTAAAAGAAAAATTATTAGAATAGGCATCAGACGTGAAGGCCTGAAAGCAGCAGCAGCAGCCCTAATTGACATTTTTGATCGCGAAGAAACACTGAAACAGAGAGAAGCACGATTGAGGGCTTTATTGATTATGTAAAGTTGAGGGGCCAAGTAGAATTTAATCAAAAGAGAGAGCTGAAAAAGAAATTTAAATATTTAACTTTCAAAAAGCTGCCCTAATTGACATTTTTGGTCTCGGAGAAACACTGAAAGTCTGAAACAGAGAAAAAACGACTTAAGAAATATAAATGGCCCATGCAGGTCTCGAACCTGCGACCTTCGCGTTATTAGCACGACGCTCTAACCAACTGAGCTAATAGGCCTTGATGTTTCTTGTTTTCGTTTCATTCTTAATATATTATTATTTGGACTTTTGAATCTGAAATTCATATTGTTTTATACGTTGGTTTTTTTAGTTTTGTTTACTTGACATGAATTAATTTCTTATAATTTAAGTAACTCTTGGGAAATGAAAAAAATAATTTTATAAAGAAAACTATCAAAAAATTGTTACAATACTAACAAAATTAATTATGATACTCGTTGTGACGATTTACAAGTCTTTAAAATATAAATCGAACATATTTAATGTAAGAAAATGTTAAAAAAAAACATTGCATTAAGATATTTTTGTAGCCAAGTTCTATATACAAAAAAAAAAAAAAAACTAAAATCACACGAATGATTCCTAACTTGGTTGTTTAAACTCTGTGTGTGTTAGTAGCTGGGGCGGACCTGGTTTGAAATAACGGGGGTCACTCGATACCAATAAATTTTCAAAATACTGATGTACGTATGTATCAAAAACTCGAGTGACATCTAAGATTTTTTTTATTGAGACCTACGAAAAATTTATAAAATCATTATATACATATCTAATTCATATTTGTTGTTAGTATTACTCAAATTTATTGAAATATTACTGAGTTCTAATCATTAAAAAATAAAATAAAAAAAGGCCCAACAAAAATTAAAAAATAAATAAATAATCAGCCTAAAAGATTTTATAAAAAGCCTCAAAAAAATACAGCCCAAACCTTAGAAAAACTCTTAATCGCTTTCATAAGTTCATTGCCTTCAGTCACGTTTTTACTCTTCACTGCTTCAGCCTTCAGTGTTTATGAGTTCTGGCCTTCTGCTCATTGTCTCGACTACGACCTACGACGATGCAGCCGACACCAACGACGACCGACGAGTGACAACCGCGCTTCTGGGGTTCTGGCCTTCTGTCGGTCTCTCTCTCTCTCTCTCTCTCTCTCTCTCTCTCTCTCTCTCTATCTGGCCTGTCGGTCTCTCTCTTTATCTAGGTATAAAAATTTGTATTTCTCATTTTAAGTGTTTATTTGTTAAGTGTAGATGTTTAATTTGGTGAAACATAAAGTATAGACGTTTAATTTACTGAAATATTTATTTATCCTATATTTTAGGTTAATGAGCAAATTAAATGTTCGGTGTTTATTTGTTAAATTTATTTTAATTTAGAATAATCTTGTTATTTGTTAATTTTGTGTTGGCAACCCGTTTCGATGACTCGATCCATCGTAGAAAGTATTTCGAAAATTTAAGTATTAAACTTACTCTAAAAAAGTGTCACCTATGATATAAAATTCTCGATCCGCCCCTCGTTAATAGCAGCCAAAATGATAGGTAACAAAAATTTCAAGGTCAACGAATCTAGTATCTTGTAATACAATATTATCTTGTGCTTAAAAAAATAATCATTTACTTAAAACTGAAATACTAAAATGATTTTTATCTAAAATTGTTATCTCAGTATCTATAAATAAAAATTTCATTGCATACATTGCATAAGAAATTTGAACTAAAAGGTACAGTGAGCTCTTAATATATATAGCAATTTTCCAAACATTATGTTTTAACAGGAAAATGCATGGTGTCAATAGCAACTTGGCCTCCTTCATACATATGAACAACATAAAAAACTAACATACAAGGATTGTTTAGTAGGAAGAATTTTGTGAGAAGAGACTTTAATAAGCTTTCAAGTTTGGTTTCTAATATTGTAATATTCTCAATATTGTAAAGGAATGATGCTAAGTTAAGCCATGTATATGCATGGTGTCAATAGCAGCTAAGCTTGGTCTCATTCGTATTATCATCGGTCACATTCATACACATGAACAATGTTGTTTAGTAGGAAGAACTTAATTTATGACAAGAGACTTCAAGCTCTCAACTCTGGTTTCTAATATTGTAAATTTTCTCAATATAACAAATGAATTTCTCAAGGTTGAGCCATATGAACTCCAAGCATATATCATCATATCATGCTAGTGACATCGTTGGACATATTAGCAGCTTCACTGTATTCCCTCACCCATGGACATATTAGCGGCTTCTTTGGATTCCCCCACCCTTGGAATTTCAAAGGAACTACACGGAAAGAAAAGAATGTGATGGGATTTCAAAGGTCGATCGAACAAGAATACATGAATATCATCATGAATCAACAACGAAAATTATGTAAAACAAGTACAACAAGACTTACCGTCTTCGCCGGAGATGGAATTTCAAAGGTCGCCAGAGAAGCTTCACGTCTTCAAGTCTTCGCCAGATATGGATATGAAATGTTAAGGAGTTTGATTTATTAGAAAGGTAAAATGGGTAGGTAAAAAAATTAAGGGGGTTGGTTAACATGATTAGACATTTACCAACCAAATTTTTTAAAAATGACTACAAAAAGATTTGGTAACGAAAAAGTAATGTACATTTTGTTACTTTTTAGATTTTGTAATGTAATGCATTAAAAAACTAATTAAAATACTAGTAACATAAATAATGGGTGTAACGTAAAGAGTGGGTATTTTGGTTAATGACTTGCATATTTCAGCTTGGTCTTGCATTCTTGCCCATGTAATTTTGCTTGCCTCTTTAGAAAATTGTTCAATGGATCATGTTCATCTACTGATTATATATATAGATTCATATAAATTCTTGGATATTGACATTAAACAATATTCGATTTAATTATGATCATTATCATGATTGACGTGATAGCATAACCCACCTAACTATAATTAACTTTGTTCAACATCAAATTCTCAGTCTTTTTAAAACACATACCTGAAAAAAGAAATATGTTCACAATTAAAAATTCAAATCAAACATACCAGATGAAATAACATGACACCGGACATCATATTAATAAGATGATGGATTCAATTTGAATTGAATCCAATCCGATTAAAACCAGATATCATTGGAGTTATTGATCTCAATGAAGCTATAAAGCTTGTCCTACAATACCATATCTAGTCCCTTCCTAGCCATTCTCAAATCCCTCCACTTATTTATTTATTTTATATGTTCATTTTATTAATGTTTAAGTTGTTGATATCTGTGTTGAGACCCATTTTGATGATAATAGTATTCGAACCTACAATTTTGATAATAGCTATCATCAATGCCATTGGTTTCCTCTTCTATATGTTGCAGGTAACAGAAAAGCAATAGAAATGGTCGTTTTATATGTATGTATACATGCACAGATGAATTTATAAACGTTAGAATACAGAAGTTATATGTATATCATTAAAAAAAAAATCCACATTTTTTCACCCAAAAAAGAAGAATGTGGGCACAGTGAGAGTTAGCTTTTGTACCAAGAACGTATATGGTTCAACAACAGATTCAGCCATTGTTGAACAGCCAGTCAGTCAGCAAGCTACTTTGGACCTGCAAGAGTGTTCCGAGATGCATTGTTGTATGAAGAAACACCCCTTGGCCGTATCCATGGCATGATGATAGGCGTGCAACATAAAAGAGTAAACAATAACTCAACCACAAACATCATAATGGTAATCCACACGTATATCATGCCTTTCCAAGACCATAAAATCCTTTTAAAGAAAGGTGGTCGTGACTCTAACTTCAGAGATGCCTCGTATATTTCAGGAACACCGCTTCCTCTTGTGAATTCTGCACGTTGTTCTAGTATTACCCGTAAGCAGGAGCTAGGAGTATTTCTTTCAGTATATCCTTCGAACTTTATGTTTATTATTTGGGATTCTGATGAATAGCCAGTGATAAGAGGTGCTAGCTTTAGAAAGGTCAACATAAGACGAATTGGCTGACTTTTGAAATGGAGCATACATGGCCGTCTACTGCTTGCCAGGGGTGTACCATTACCAGAAAGAAAGTCGACCCTGACCTTCAAGAAAAAGAGCATAATCAAAACATATGTTGCACGTTTTATAGACTTAAGCCACCACTGTTTTTATACCCCATATTAGAAACAGAGAGTAACTGCAGATTACTTATCAATAGTTCATAACCTTAATGCAACCATAAGGCTAAATGATTGCAGGAAGAAAAAGGTAATTTTAGGTGGCTGGTTCACAAGATCCCTACTTTCTGCATGATCTTATAACATACCTGGAACATCCCAAGATTTCTATTGTAGTATGATTCTGGCAATGTTAACGAGACAGTAGCATGGACTTTGTGATCTAGAGGTATAACCCGCGATTCAGCAGTACACCCGGGCCTAATCAGTTCACTGCATTCGAGAAAAGATGGCTCTGGGCAAGATGTTATTGGTACAAAAGCTGTGGGACTATCTTTCGTATAATCAAAATGCAACTGCTCTGTTATCTGTATCGGCTCTTCTGTTATGTATTTTAAGATGATGCCGCTGATAACAAGTGCAAAAACTAATAAACTAAGCAAAATGAAGCCTACGTAAACCGACCACAAGACTCCCCAACCGATTTGAAGACACAACTTCCATGTAGATTCATGTTTTCTAACCCACAAGTACATAATCCGTTTGACACCAACGAAAATTCTCGAAATATTTTCCAGAAGATGATATTTTGCAAGACTCATAATCCTAAACGGATCAATAACAAACATGTAAGAATAATGAATTAACCGTATGGGAATTGCGGCGGAGCTAACTACCAAGTTTAATTGAAACCCAATCATTCTAATCACTAATCCAATTAACGCAAAAATAAAATTAGAACCAGCAACTGATGAATCTGCCGTAGTGGATTCATAATTGATTCTCCCATCATCATTAACACTCGTAATCGCAGAATGACCATTGTTATCCTCGTTTAACAGCTTACGCGTACTGCTTGAGCCCGCACGAATCCTATTGGAGTTTAATTTACTTTTTGATCTCTCATTATCCTTCATATTATAAGAAATTTTGCAATCATTCTCCGCAGACATAGTGGAATTATGAGGATCAAAATCTACCATACTATCAGTTTTATTAAAGGAATTAGATGGGGAGATCTCTTTCGAACTCTGCAGGGAAACAAGTTGCTGACGATCGAGGTCATCGGAGGAAGAAGATGATGGGGATTCCGACGTTTCTTTGGATTGGATTGAACTGATAACGTCAATGCTCTCGACATCGGAGAATGATGAAGATTTAGAAATGCAAAGGGAGTGATCGGACTGAAAAGATTCCCAGGTATCGATGAAGAGGGATTCTTCGTGGAATTGGGCATCGCCGTCATTGATGTTGTCGTTGATGGTCGAATTGGGGTCTTCTTGTTCCATTGTAACAAATCACGAGCTGGAGAATTGAGTTAGGGTTAGGGTTGGGAAAAGATGCATTGGGGAAGAAGGTGGTGAGGGGAAATATCGATTTTAGTGTGATCTAGAATATTGATTTATCGTCAACTACACGTCTACACGTAATTCATTCTTGCAGAAGTGTCCTCCAAAACTCAGAAACAACAATGAATGGAATCTTCTTGTTAAAAAAATTTCTACTTCATTATTATGGATTAAAATTAAAGGTAATGGTTATTAATAAATAAAAAATTTTGAAATATGAATTTATTTTTGAAAGCCAACAAATTAATCACCAAAAAATACAACTCTATCATTGGCTATACTTTGCAAAAGAACAAACCAATGCCAACCATATCGATATCGAACGGACTCCAAAAATATAAAAATAGGCCAACACATAACTATATGAAGTACAAAGAGACCCACTAATTATGACTAACAACCCCAATCCAAGCCGACACTAAATCTATAGAACTTAACCACAAGTCCCATGGAATCGATCTTGAAATTCTTCTTTTTAACCCAATAAAAAGATTTGAGCGGAACTTCAAAAAAAATCTGACATAGATAAGGCAGGGGTGTCGTAAACAAACTTGCTTCTTTGAAATCAAATGAGATATCTAACACTTCTAACTATTGCTTTCCATAAATCCACCTGAGCTTGCGATAAAACTGAATTATCCACAATTGGAATAGATTTTTCACACTTCTCCTACTGTGAAAAATCTGAATTCTTCCATGTTCCACCATTTAAAGATCTTTGCCTATGAAGAAACCACCATGGCACCTTGCATCATGTAGTGATCCAATGTCTCTAGAGCCACTTCACAAAACTGGACATAGAACTAAGGAATGTCGATGCCACGATGATCTAATAAAACTTGGATGACAAACTTCCTTAAGACCCTCTCCATGCTAAGATTTTCACCTTTCTTGTGCGTGCATGCATGCATACATACATACATACATACGGAATCGTATAAAAGGTGAAAATTATTGAATCAAAATAACATTGAATTAACATGTTATTTTGTGATTCAACAGTTGAATCACGAAACAACATGTTAATTCAACAAATATGTTATTTCGATTTAACATCCTCACATATATTTTATTTCTCATAGGATCTATATATAAATTGAATGGCGGATTTCATAAAAAAACTTAGCAAGGCGCTAGAAAAAAATATAAAAATGTAGCAAGGCGTTAGAAAAAAAAAATAAAAACGATCACAAGACAAAGTTGCAGACATAGGACCTTGAAGTCATCCTACCCAACTCACCTTATTTATTCCACTTCGGTAATAGATCTTGAAATAAGACTGAGTCAAAACAAATTGGGGTTCACCTTGTTATTCCATAGACACGGCCAAAAAGAATAAATGGGTACCTTTAGAAAATTCTTCTGACTGTCAAACATATTTAATGAAGAAAAGCAAGAAAGCGAATTGCTATACGATTGAAGAATAGGTATAGAAAAATCAAATATCCCACCACATAATGAAATACCTCCATATAAAACTAGTGACCGTACAATCAAAAAGCAAGAATAAAAATGTCCCTATCACATGTATGTATATAGTTATATACATGTGTGAACTTACAATCATATTGAAACAACTTCTACCGATGTTGACATGGTTAGTGCTTGATTTTGACCATAGGCATACAATGCATACCATGGATCGTTAAAATATCCATCATATTCTTAAGGTGGTGACTTTGATCATGGAATGATTTTGCTCAATATGTGTGTTGTTTGTTCATTGTACTTGCATGGAATCTTAAGCTATTGAAAATTGACATTTCAAAAAGTTGGTTGATTGACGTAGGCATTAACTTAACCAAATCGAAGTGGACAGATTAGCCATGGTTACAAAATGTGAACCTGCTCGAGTTCCTTTTAACTATCTAGGGGCTAGGGCTGCCCATTGATGCAAATATGAAAAAATGGGGAAATTGGAATTCTACTTTATTTAAGCTTTCATAACAATTTTTTTTGGATAATGATTCTGCAGAAATTAAAATTATTGGGGATTATTGGTCTGATTGCTAAAAGTGGTGGTGGCCCGGTGGAGAGTGGAGACCTAAAAACATAAAAACAAAAATCCTACTTAATGAAAAGCGGTATTTTGTGGGTCTACAAATCTATTGATTTTAGCTTAGATGGAAGCCCTTGAAGGTAAGGGTGAGCTCGGTACCGGACCGTACCAAACCGGTACCGGTCCCGAAAATACCGTAACCGAATTATTAGTTTTGAAAGAACCGAATACCGAACCGTATAATTTTATATGGTGCCGGTTCGGTTCCGGTTCTGGGACCGGGTTTTCGGTGCCAGTCACGTATTGGGACCGAATAAGGAAAATATATCAAATACCAAACATACATCACCAAATATTTCACCCGAATACCGAATACCGAAAAACGAATACTAATACCGGACAAAGTTTAACGTTTTAATGTTACAAATACCGAATTTTAGCTCATTTATATATTCGGTTCGGGATCGGGATATTCGGGATAAATATGGTACCGAAACCGAGAGTACCAAATACCGAATTTTAGCTAATTTAAAAACCGAGTACCGGACTGAATATATTAATTCGGTATCGGTCGGCACCGGTACCGGTTCGGGAAATGGTACCCGTCGCTCACCCCTACTTGAATGCTGAGTATAAAAAATGGTATTTTAAAAAATGAAATGAAAATTTATGAAATTATCGTTAAGTAAACAATTTTTCATTTATTTTAAAAAAGAGTAAATTACACGAATGGTCCCTGTGGTTTGCCCCTTTTTGCGGGTTTGGTCCCTAAAACTTTGAAATTACACGGATGATCCCTAAAATGAGATTTTCTCACGCAAATGGTCCCTGGAGTTAACTTTTCTGTTAGGTTGGTTAAGTCACAAGGGTATTTTCGTCATTTTCAATCTCAGGGACCATTTGCGTAATTATTAATTACTTATCATGGACATGACATTACCACCGGTCCACCACCATCCACAGCCACCACCACCTCTCCCACCACCGTAAAAAGTATTGATCTTGATGCCTGGATCCAACCCAATAATTCTAGCTAGATAAACGACATCGTAATGAGAATGGAGTGGTTGAAGAGGCGGAAGAAGGAGAGGTTGCGGCGGAGAATGGCGATGAAGGTGCAAAGCGTGTGAAGTAACCGCGTCAGGTAGAATATGTACAACCAGAGGGACGTGTTCGTAGAGGAAAGCAATGGAGCCATTAAAATGCTGTTTTTTTTTTCCGGCGCCAGAACCAATGCGTGTCTTGGTGGCAGCGGAGAAGACAATGCCGATGAATATGGTGGCAGAGATGAGAGCCATGGCGAGGGAGTGTACGGTGGGGATAGAGTCCGAGAGGAACTAGGCGACGACGGATGGAGGTGGTGGTGGCGATGGATGGTGGTGGTGATGCCAAAGAGATACAGATACACGTACAATACACACACTAGTATGTGTAATCCTAAAGAGAATTTGTGGGCTTTTTTTTCGGAGAAGAGAGATTAGATGGAAAGAATGAAATATAGAAAGGACAGGTAAGAGATTAGAGAACAGAGATGGGTGGAGCCAAAAAAAAGAGCCACAAACATTCATGGTTTTCACACACTGGTGCGTGTTTTCTTTGAAAATTTTTTTTTCTTTATAATGTAAGGATGTTGATGATTTCAGGGAATGGGAAGAACTCAAGAGCCTGAGAAAGAAAGCATATTTTTTTTACTTTGATTTGAGGAAAAGTGGAGATGGAGGTGAAGAGGAAGGACCAGGTGGAGTATTTAGGATGGGAACATTAATCACGGTGGTTGGTGGTGGTGGTGGTGGATGGTGGTGGTGATGCCATGTCCATGATAAGTAATTAATAATTACGCAAATGGTCCCTGAGATTGAAAATGACGAAAATACCCTTGTGACTTAACCAGCCTAACAGAAAAGTTAACTCCAAGGACCATTTGCGTGAGAAAATCTCATTTTAGGGATCATCCGTGTAATTTCAAAGTTTTAGGGACCAAACCCGCAAAAAGGGGCAAACCACAGGGACCATCCGTGTAATTTACTCTTTAAAAAATGAATGATTTTTTTTTAAAATTTTTCGGTAACTAAATACACTTTCATCATTTCACTTTAGTTGAGAAGTTTCATGGCTACATGCCTTGGAGACCCACAAAGACTGCTTTGCAAAAGAGTCGTATAGAAAGTGGTAATAGAACAACATGTTGGAGTAATAGAAGAAATATCAGATTGAGTGGAGAAAATTTCGATTATAAAAGCATGTAAAGATTATTAGTATATAATGCCTTTTTGAATGTGAATATGAAATTGATGAATTAATGGAAATGAATGTCTGATAAAATGATCATCTGTACTTCTTCTGTAAAGCTTCATAAAATATGATATGATGGACAGAATAGTCTTCAGAATTGTGAAAACGAATTGAATAAATATATTCACAAGAAAATTTTCTCATTTGGAGAGACGAAGTAAAAATGTTTATTCGAGATCAAACTCCGACACAGTTGGTACGAAAATCGAAGATTTGCGGAATTTCGCGGTTTCATATCCAAAATAATGCGGAGGAATGGTGTCAATTGACAATTGTGAAAATAAAAAATCAATCATGCATTTAGTAGGAAACCGATGACCCGAAAAAAAGAATAAGAACAGCTGTAGAACAAGGCATACCAATAAGTTGAAGCTATCTTGACAACTAAGCAAGGTAAGAAGTCAAAAGGGTTTTGCTGTTGTTTTTGGGGTTCACGCGTTTGTTCTTTTCATTCAAAGCATATCTTCCTCTTGTTTGCCGCTTCAACAATATCTTTTTTCAACTTTAAACGCTTCTCTCAATTTGACTGCCACAACTTCTGTTAATTTCTTCCTCTCTTCGACTTGTTTATATTCATAAATACCTCTGTATTTTGAAATTAGAATTTTTACTTCACAAGTTTATAGCGTTTAAATATTCTTTCGTTGTTGGGTTTGTTTTTTTTTTTGAAATCAAATTCTTGGGATAAATATATGGAGGCAAAGGCACAGGTGAGGTTTACATTGGGGAAACAGTCGTCGATGGCGCCGGACACGGGCACCTATTCCGATTCGGATGACGAATCCGAGGCGATTGATCCTAGGGTTAGGTTGATGTTTTTCTCGAGTGAGGGTGATTTGGATGGGATTAAGAAGCTTTTGAATTCAGGAACTGATGTTAATTTTAAAGATATTGATAATCGGACAGCTTTGCATGTGGCAGCTTGTCAGGGTTTTACTGATGTTGCTGAGTTGTTGCTAAAAGGCGGTGCTGAAGTTGATCCCCAAGATAAATGGGGTAGCACGGTAAGCGGCTTCTCTATCTTCCCTAACCTTCTTTTCTTTTATTACAATCAATGTTCTATGGCCCAACTCGAGCTACTTCGAATTTCACCGATGACAAGGTGTGCGCACAACAAATAAGGCCTAGTTTGATTTTATGCCTAATATCTTAATTGTCTCTCGTATCTAATTTGGTCAATAAAACTTTAACGTCATCTCTTTATTAAACACATGTTATAAGACATTAGACGTCTAATCACTTGAAAAACAAACGAGCGCTAAGTGTTTTTTGGTTTATCTTTAAGGTGGAAATGTGATAGTCGAGATTAGAATGACATGTTCTCCTTCATTTTTCAATAAGCGGGGTGTTTACGAAAGTGTTTTTTGGTTTATTTTTACGGTGAAAATGTGATAGATGAGATTAGAGGGACATGTTCTCCTTTATTTTTCAATAAGCAGACTGTTAGAATTACAGTTATAAATCCAGGAAATGAATATGATTGTCATGTTCACCTTTAATGTGTCTGGTTATGCTTATGTGCTTGTTAGAGAACCACTTATCATATTAAACAGTTTGATGTTTGTTGCAAGGATTGTGGAGGTGGAGAAAAACGATAGGAATGGAATTAATAAGAGAAAAGAAACAGAGCAAGGAATATAATATACTAAAATAGTACTGCCAGGTTCTACCGTTGCAGGCTGGCCCAATTATACAATCATATATTCGCAGTAAAACCTAGAACAATTAATAGACTAGCTTTACTTATGGTGTCAAACATTGGATTTGGCAGCAAGGAAGAAGCAAGTAACAGGATAAAATAACTGTCTCTCTCGGTCTCAGTCACAGCTCTGAATTTATTATGGTCAAGTTGGTTTTATTATAGATCCAAAATCAAATCAATGTTTATCTAGATAGAGCTACTTTGTTGAAAATCATACAAATCATTGTCAGAGACAAAGTCTTCTGACTGTAAATTGAAATTGATGTAAAATCATAAGATTGCAGTAATGAAATATGTGAAATCATAGATATAAAGTCTATGTTCTAAAATAAATATTAGTTGCTTGAAACTCCTTGGTTGTATTATAGTTATAAGATGGTTGTGACATATAATTGAGACTTCATGTGAGAATAACTATTTGTCTCTTCGAGAATATTCCTATTACCTACTAGGCTACTAGTTACCTTAGAATGCTTTGCTTGCTTGAGCTCCTCCATTTCCATCTGTTATATTGTTCACTTCCAAAAGTCTAAAGACCACTTACATAAAGCTAGTAAATTTAGGCAAAACATTGACCTAAAGATGAAGACTCACTAAGCACTTACGCTTGACAAGTTATCCTAGGAGACGGATCATGTAGCACAAACCAATGATAATAGTTTTACTGGATATTGAGTTCATTTGTCTCTGTAGGTAATGACTACTGACATCTTGGATTCAAAGAAAAAAGTAAGAAGTTAGAATAGAAGTATAATGTTATGTTTCCGTACTTCCAAAGGGAAGTTTAACGTGTCATGCTCTTTATGATCTTTGTCCGTCAACTCTCATCCTCAATGACATTTTGCTTTGCATCTGGATGATGATTCGTGTTCCTGTGTTGCCTATTAATTTTTTTTATAATCTGATGTTCCAATTTTCAACAGCCCCTTGCAGATGCAATCCATTATAAGAATCATGGGGTTGTCAAACTTTTGGAGAAACATGGTGCCAAGCATCTGGCAAGTTTTTTTTCCCTGGTGGTGTGTGTGTTTTGTTAACTTATGTTTTGTTGGTTGTATATTGGTTTTCTTTCTTTCCTGCCTCCTGAATAGATGTATAGAATTCTTTTAATACTTATGTTAGTTTTTTTAATCTGTTTTTAATGATGCAAATCCTTAGATGGCTCCCATGCATGTCAAAAATTCCCGTGAAATTCCAGAATATGAAATTGATTCGAAAGAACTTGATTTCACAAACAGCGTTGACATTACTAAGGTAAATCATCTGTGATTCTGTTATATCTGCTGAATTCACGTTCTCTGTCTGTGTGTGTATAGCTGAATATATAATCATATGTGTAGGTGTAAGTATGTATGTATATATATGAGATGGAATACTTGTTTGCACAAATCAGATGGAAATCATCATGGCCACAAAGTTTGCACATGCCTCAAATCCTCAATCTATGTTTTGTACTTCTGGACATTATCGATGACATTTACTAGGAAAGGGAAATTATATGTAGGCTACTACTTGGAAAATGAAGTGACATAATAATGTTTAATGTATAATGGAAGTAAAGTGCAATCAGACGAATAGACGATTGCTTTTGAACGTATAGGCTTAGTGGAGTTCTTGAACTAGAAAAGTTTGAATTATTTTTGCAATGTTATGTTTGGGATTTGTATCTTTCATTCAGTAGTATACTTCTCTGGTTTATAAATATTCAATGTCTTTTACCAGGGAACATTCACCATGGCTTCATGGCGTGGAACACAAGTTGCTGTTAAAAAGCTTGGGGATGAACTATTTACCGATGATGAAAAAGTGTATGAGTCATTTATTAACAGCAATTTGTTTTTTGTGCATTCTCCCATGAAAATGCTTATGCTCTTTTTTATTTTTGGGTTTTGTGCAGGAGGGCTTTTAGAGATGAGCTTGAATTGCTTCAAAAGATACGTCACCCTAATGTGGTTCAGTTTCTGGGTGCTGTAACTCAAAGTAGTCCAATGATGATCGTGATAGAATATTTACCTAAGGTTTGGGTTGCTTTATTCATGATCCTTAATCTATACTATATTTCCTTTTTTACTTTAATGTTATCCTAAGCTATTTTTGTAGCCTTTTGGTGTTCCAAATTGCCAACTAGAACCTGATAAGTATTTAGTAGTAAGGTACATGCCTACCAGTCTGATCTAGTTTCATTTTTGTGTGACATTTCAGGGTGATCTTAGGGCATATTTGAAAAAGAAAGGAGCACTAAAGCCCATAAAAGCTCTAAGTTATGCCATGGATATTGCAAGGTACGTGACATCTCCATGTTTGCTGAGAAGGGATGCTCATTAAAATGTCTTGAATATTTCTCTTTTCAAGCCTATGGTTGACTATAAATTGATTTCTATGGGTGTTGTTCTTGCTCATAAGAATTTAAATGGATTGAGAATGGACGTGGACATCTGTTATGATTAAGACGAAGATTCAGGTTGATATGTTGTAATTGGATTCTGGGCTATTTTTCAGGGGGATGAACTATTTGCATGAGAATAAGCCGGAACCAATCATTCACAGGGATCTTGAACCTTCGTAAGTTTCAACATCAAAAGATCTGTCGTCTTAATCTTCATCATGAATGTGAAATATTCTTGTCTTGTGCGAATAAAAACTCAGAAATATTCTGCGGGATGATTCTGGACATCTGAAAGTTGCCGACTTTGGAGTCAGTGAACTGCTGAAGAGGACAAACACATCCAAACAGGAAAAGCTGATGACCTATCAAGACACTACTTGTGAGTGTTGCTTGCATTTATCATAGAATTATTTAAAACTACAGAACTAATGTTCAGAATGTTGAAGCAAATACATTAGTGTTATCACACATACAGCATAATACATTTAAATTTCAAAGGGCTTGAATCTTTCATGGTTTTATCATACAACAATACCCAAGTCTTTGAGAAAACTGACTTGTGTAATCTGGTTGGCTTGCTCTTTTACCTATAATGAACCTTTTGGCATTGTGTGTGCACCTACCCTGGCTTTGGGAATAATATTCTGTATTGGATTTTTTTTAAAACTATTTTATTGTCGAGTCACAAATTGGATTCTGTGTGTGTTTGATTTGGTTGTGTGCCACAGCAGGGCGCTATGTTGCTCCAGAAGTGTTCAGAAATGAAGACTATGATACCAAAGTGGATGTTTTCTCGTTCGCTTTAATTTTACAAGAGGTAAGATATATCGACTACTATTTTTCATATTAGAAAGAGTATTAGTCTCTTTTTTTTTATAAATGAAGTGAGGAAGGTATCTGCCAGTAATGCTTTGATATCAATGTTTTTCGTGTACCAAAGAATTATGTGATTTATTGACAATTCTCTGTCTTGCATCCGCTGAAGATGATTGAAGGCTGCCAGCCTTTTGTCACAAAGAATGAAAAAGATGTCCCTGAAGCATATGCTGCAAAAGAACGACCTCCTTTTAATGCTCCGTCAAAGAGTTACGCACATGGCCTTAAAGAGTATGTATACACTTTACTTGTTGTTCCATGTTTCTTCATTGCACTCCAGTCTCCGCCCCGTTTTTTCAAATTTGGATTGTAAATTCTAAAGCTATTCTATGAATTTGTCCAAAGGCAGCAAAATTTCAATCTTGCGCAAAAATGACTATCCTTTGTCCGTATATCTTGGAAGTAAGGGGGCGTTTGGTAGCATGGAATGAAATCAATTAGATTTAGAAGCTGTTATTTTAACCAATGGTAGTTACACGTAGAAAAGCTATTAAAACTCATTCCCTTTCATGTTTTTGATTCTCTCCATGTTGATAAAAAAAAAAAAAAGAATAAATGAAATTTATAGTAAACACCATTTTCTACTCCTCTTGTTGAGAATCAAGGCTGTTGTCACATACCAAAAAAAAACTTGTAAACCTCATGTGATTTCATTCCATTCCACTATACCAAACGGCCCCTAAATTCTATAAGTCATGGATATATAGGTGTCTATATACCGGTCCATTACTTTTGACTGCATAAAGATATAGTATGGTTTTATGACATAATGTCTTTCTAACTGTTTTGAACACAGGTTGATTGAGGAGTGTTGGCATGAGAATCCAGCCAAGAGACCACCGTTCAGGCAGATAATCATTCGGTTGGAATTGATACGCAATTCTATAAACAAGAAACGGGGTTGGAAGGTCTCCTTCTGTCCCTGTTTGTGCATACATATGCACTTGCTTTTCAGCAGTCATTCAATTTTATGAAACTTGATTAAATTTGTTGGCATGCTTCATATAAGATGGATCATTCATGGTATAAAATTGTGATGCAGACCCAACCATTGCGGTGCTTTCGGATGATAGGAATGTGCAAGGAAGAGGATTCCGATAGAAGTAGCCACAACTGGTCATCTCGCATTTAGACTGATGCAACCTTTGGCTTAGGAAATGTGCAAATATATCTTCTTTACAAGGCATGCGTTAGGATATTTATTTGCATATAATTGTTTATATATCACAACTGTATCATCCATCCTTTACATCAATTTGGTTTTAAAAAAATCAATTTGGTTTTAAGGAATCTAATTAATTTCGTATAACCTTTCGTGTAGGGCCAAAGGCCTGCGGCCAAGGTTAGGCCTGGTGTTTTTTTCAATGTATTATTATTATTATTATTTTTTTTTTTTGCAAATGTTTTTGCTTGCAAACATGTCTGGGCTTGATTGCCAGAACGTGGTTTTATAAAGCCCGGCCTTTAACTAGTGAGGCCCATTGGTTAGTAGATGGCCTCTAAATTCCAATAAAAAGCCTAGTTCAAATACAATGCTATTAATGTTGAAGGTATACACATACATGATAACTTAATGTTTATGGAATATATATGAAATTGACTCCAAGGTAACGTTTGGTTCACAAAATGTCTTTATAAGAAAATGAAATTTGTTAAAGAAATAAAAAGCTGAAAACATTGAAATTGAATTAAATTTCATTTCTTACTATTGGCTTGGTTTGTTATTTTTCTGTTTAGTTTGTAAACTAGGATGTGATGGGATGAGTGGGTGTATAGTAGGTGGGGTAGGGTATGATTAGGTAAGGTAGGATATGGGTGAGGTAAGGTAAGATGGGGTTAGTGGGGTTGAATGTTTAGGTGTCGTTTGATTTGCAAAATGAAATTTCAAAAAAAATAAAATTTAAATCAACTTGTTTTGAACTTTTGATGAAAAGTCAATTTTAGTTATTTATCATCAAATTCTTTATTTATAGGATTTTGACATTCTTATAAACTCATACATGAATTACATTTCAACACATACATAATTAAATTCCAATCTATATTTTTGATCAATACTAGAAGGAAAAATTACCAAGAAAGGTAATATAAAATACAAAATTTGACAATAAAGGTATTGTAAAATTTTTTTTGCCAAGAAAGGTAATATAAAATTCTATTTTGGCCGAGAAAGAATATGAAATTCAAATTTTAGGCCAAGAAAGATAATCAAATATTATTCACTTACCAAAAAAAGATCATTAAATTAAAAATTTACATTCTAAATTTGTCATCAATACCCTTTCTTGTCAAATTTGAATTTTATGTTATCTTTCTTGGTCTAAAAAATTTTACATTACCTTTATTGACAATTTTCGAATTTTATATTACCTTTCTTGGTAATTTGCCCATACTAGAACTATCATTTATTTCTTACCAACAAACATATTATAACTAAAATCTAAATTCCAAATCCTTCGTATTCAATTCCACGAACCAAATGCTATTGTAGAATTTTAGGTTGCGTTTGGTACGGTGGATTTAAATGAAATTAGATCGTGTAAGTTTTTAAGCTTCTTTTCCTATAATAGTTACACATAAATAAATGTTGATATAAAAATGAATTTTTTTATTTATTAAAAGTTCATTCCCTTTCACTGGTTTTTATGACGAATTTTTTAAACCTCATTCGATCTATGTGTCACTAAACGACATTTGTCTTGTAGAAGTTGCTATCTTTCAATGCATTTCTAATCATAAATCATGTGTGAGAAAAAAGAAGATTGAGCGAAATTGATGATTGCATGACTAAAAGACTACACAACGGAATTCGAAAACCTAGATTTTGATCTCTCTCTCTCTAATTTTTATTTTTTATTTAACCTTATATTTCTTTTTTTATCATTTGAACTAGGGGTGACAATCTTGACCCAACGGGCCAAAGAGTTAAATGGACCCATTGTAAAAAATTAATATAGAACATAATTTTTTTTAAAAATGAAAATTTATAAAATGATGTATTAAAAAAATTGTTCTTTAAAAAAAAATTCAAAATTATGTAAAATTTATAACTTTTGGTCGTCAACCCGTTTGACTCATTCGCTTGAATGAGCTCAATTTGCCACCCCTAAATTTTGAACAGAATTATATTCCAATTCAAAAATCAAATCGTAAATTTCATCTTAATGTTGAAAGGGATTATACATTTATCGGACGATTACTTTTAGTTTCTATACATTGAATACTACTCGAGTTCAAAAGTCAATATTATACAATGAATGGTATTTATGGAAATATTGAATTGGTGGAATTTCCACTCTCTTGTGAAGATTTACCAAAGAACACAAACGACATACATATGCATAGTTGTTCATGATGTTTTTTTACCTTATTTTTGCTTGCAAGTTATCCATTTCACGAATCTTTGATTACTTACTTCCTTAATGTGATAAAATTCGTCAGAAAATGGTGTTGTTGTGGTTATTTATTACATGTATGCCCATTTTACAACACTCATTTAAGGAGTCTTTAAGCCAAATTTCCATTTTTGGCATAGTTCTTGGCCCCTTCATCTACTAAGCAATCAAGTGGACTCTCAAATAGCTCAAAAGTAGTTCTTGGTACTTGCCTGCATTTCTTCTGATTTCATACATGCCATTTTCTTTTTCAATTTTTCGTATTAATAAAACCCTACTAACTTTTTTTTGGAAAATATCAAAAGACAAAGTTACACTCTTTGACTCTTTCATATATAATAATAATAATATGCATGCCAAATCCTCTAGGTGCTGGTTTTGTTTTGTGTTCTGTAAAGGTAAGGATTCATACATCGAGTCTAGCAACTCCTGCTACCATTCAACCGATGGCTTAATCACAAATATCATCGCATAGGGTTTATATCTTTAGATGGACATGGTAAATAAGATATATTGTACATAAGAATTAACTAGAAAGACGATAGCCTCATGCATACATATGCATTAAATGTCGTACATATTTGTGTGTCAGTTGAGGCACGATATGTTTACCCGTTCACATGTACATGTATGTGTTTTCTAGTTGAGATCATGACTAAATGGATGAATGAAAAAACACGTATGCATGGATTTATACCTTTTGATGTTTTGCGTATGTGCATTGCTATACGTACATTTCTTTCTTAATTTTCATGAGTCATACATCCCTCTCATATGTTTTTTTTTGTTAATGACGTGAAATCCACTGCTTAAACTTAATACTTCCACTTACATTAAAATGGGGTTGTACGTGTGATGATGGTGTACGTACGTATAAATTGGCTTTCACACATATATATACGACTATGCGAGGTAGTTAGAAAAAAATGAAATTAATAGCATGCAAAAGTGATGGAAATGAATTAGGGTAGGGTTGGACAAGTGTTGCTAGTTTACACATTACAACATGACATTGTTGAACGAGATTTGAAACTCAAAACAAACCCAAAAAACTTGAATCTAAGCGGAAATATTCCACAAGTTTAGGGTCTGAAGTTAGAGAGAGAGAGTGTGAGAGAGAGAGAGAGAGAGAGAGAGAGAGAGAGAGAGAGAGAGAGAGAGAGAGAGGTTAGGGTTTGAAACGAGAGGAAGAGAGAAGAGTGTAGGTAACCTTGATATCTTGTCGAAGGAGCCTTCGCCAGAGGTGGGAGAGGGATGTATCTGGAAAAAAAAGGGGATGTTCAAGTGCTTTAATGATTTTAGATTTCTTTGAGTTGATGATCTCTGTCTTTCAAAAATTTCAGATTATCCATATATTCGTAAATATGATGGTTTTAAAGAGTGAAGTTTAAGGCGCTTACAAATAATGGTAAGTTTTATTCAAACATAAGTTGGAAAGACTACATGCAGATAAAATCAGTAATTTAATTTGTCATTATATTATTTTAATACGACAAATGAAGAATTCGTTTTTTTGGTTGCATTCCAAACCAGAAAACAAAAGTTGAAAAATGAAAAAAGAAGATTCTTTTAATGTTAGGACGAACCTTATCTGTTAAAATTAATTAATCAAAGCAACATCCATATGAAGTAAAAGAAATTTGTTTGTTCGATATGATTAATATAAATATAAAAAATATATATAAGTATAAAAAAATAGATATATTGTGTGGGTTAAAATGGTGTGGGGTTGTGGCATGATGGTTGCTACGCATATAACATACAACTAAGTCCACATGCTTCACATTTTTGGCAAGTAGAATAGCATTCAAGCTACCACCACTATCTCTATATATGTCTATTTACCATACTACTTTTGTATCAATAATGGACCTCCATTGAAGCTTGATAACAACTTTTCTATCCTATATATATTTACTCCACTTGCTTCAACATATTTAAATTTTATCTAAAATACAAAAAAAAACACACACACACACATATAAGGATCAATACAGAACCTAATTTTGATGTAAACCTATGAAAACCAATATCGTTCATAGATTATTAATAATCTAATGATCTTGATTAAATAGATCAAGTGTGAAATTACTAAAAAAATGGGTATTAGTAATTCATTATTTCAGGATAAAAAATGAAAAAAATTGACATTAAGAATTTTTTTTATTTCTTTATATTTAAACAACATTAATATGTTTAATTTTTAGATAAAAAACTACATCATAAATAATGAGAATTTTTTACTCTTTAAAATGAGTTCGATCATGATATACTTTTATTTTTTGTAAAAGAAAGTTAGGCAGATGAATTTTTATTATATGACATCGAAATTGAAGTAACACTATATATCATATATATTCAATACTTAATATGAAGATTATGTATTCCATATATTTAACACTGCATATATATTTAACATTAAATATTTAAAGAACAATACAAATATATTTAACATTAAATATTTAAAAAATGTGAATACTATTGTAATTCATCATTCGAGATTTTATATGAATATATAATGTTTATGTTTATATCGATCAGACCGGTGTTGGATTATCTCTTCCGAAAAATTTTTACGTGTTATATTTTTAAAAAAAAAACTACACAAACGTAAATTCAGTATGCTACAGGATTCTAATCTTGACTTATTTAAATTAACATTATCGAAGCATATCAATTCTGAATGATCGTAAATAATCGTTGCATCAATGTTATTGAATCGATCATATATGACTACGTACTGATAGTAATGTCACTATTAATGTAGTAACGATCACTTGTTTTAATAATTACATATACTAAATAGATTTATTAGTTGGACCAGTGTACAAACATTTTTGTGGTGCTATATCAACGATTTTTTGTTGCATGGACACTGAATAAAGTGAGACCAACCTTTTTTTTTTTTTTTTTTAAACTAGTATATTTACTTTGAATACAAATTATATTTGATTACGAAGTTTTTAGTTAACAAATGTTTGATGGAATTTAAAAAAAAAAAATTGGTCCAATACGATTTGACCGGTAATCCAACCCGAACCAGTTACAACCCTACCCTACCGGTTCGGTTGGGTTTGAGTTTTTCCCTCCCCAAACTGGTTTTTGAGTTTTGAACTAAATCGGTCCGGTTTTTCAACACAAACCGAAAACCGGTTTTGTACACCTCTAACCACTGGCCATCGGAGAAGATGAGACGGCGGTAAAGAGCGGCTAGGGTTACAACTTACAAAGGGTTAAATGTGACTGAGAGTCTGAGATAAGTTATTAAGTTTGGAAATGATAAAAATCAACTTAAAAGGCTAAACCTCTAAGGGTTTATTATGAAAAAAACCAACATGTTTTCACGTTTTTTGCGTTTTCGTCCCTTCATGTTATTTTTCCCCATAAAAAACATCAAGTTATTCTTTTTTTTATTGGTTTAGTGAAATTTGGACATTAGAACCCGGTTTTTCAAGTTTTTAAAACCCGGTTCACAAATTATAACCGGGGTCTAATGTCCAAAATTTCACTAAACCAATAAGAAAAGAATAACTTGAGGTTTTTTATGGAAAAAAATAACATGGAGGGACGAAATCGCAAAAAACGTGAAAACATGTTGGTTTTTTTTCATAATAAACCCAACCTCTAAATATGTGAAAGCATATTCAAAATTAGAACTAATTCGAATTTCAGTTCAAATTCGAATTAAAAACAATAATTCGAAATGCGATTCGAAAACCAAAAATAAATTTCGAGTTCAAACCAAACCGATTCAAAAACCAAAAACCGAGTTCGAAATTTACAAATCAAATTCGATTCGGTTTTTTTGAACCCAACTCAAATATTGAACCCCTACATGTACATACTTATTATTTTGTACAACATGTATACTTATTGATGACGTCTATATTAATTCGTTTTGAATGTGATTTAATTTTTAATATTGATTATTGTACCTTTATAAATTCAAAAAACACGTTAAGTATATTCTTTCGGTAGTTCATGACCTGCATCGACACTCAGTACGTCTCATCCTAGGGTAGTTCAAGGGGTTAATCTTCACATGGAAGAAAAATGCTTTTTTGTTGGTAGCACGTTTGGCAACCCTCAATTTGGTTGTATATAGTACTCGATACATTCAACATCAACCAAAATTCAAACCAGTCTCATTGTTATGTTTTTTCACCAACTAAAACAAATAATACACTGCTTATCGATATCTATTGAAAATATTGCACTATACACGTGAAAACTATTTGTATTTGGAGTTCATCATGTGTCAATAGGCTAGCCAGAAAAAAACATGAGGCCAGCTAGCCGAAAACAAACATGATTTTGTGTTAAATTATTATCGCCTTGCACAAACAAACTACATGTTTTATATGTAGTATAATGAAAAGTAACTTAGGGGTTGTTTGTTTACTTCTTTAATGGAATCATTAAGTAGTCATTCAAAGGTAAAATAATCTCTTAATGATTCCATTAAGAGGTAAACAAACAATGCCTTAAATAGTTAGACCATATCGTTGTTTACACATCTATGCATGTGAAACCATAAAACAAGCATATTGTTTTGTCTTTATTAATAGAAATCATAATGGTTTAATGTAATTTTTAAAACATCAAATGTTATAAAATTAACTAATCAGAAGCTAAAAACATAGTTACATAATAAACGTACTATAAGACACACACACCCACCCCAATAAAATGATTTGTTCTACACCTAGCTACTTGTGATCCATAAATAAAACACCCCTTCAAGGTTTGATGAATGGGTTTATTTGTTAATATTCGATCAGTTCTTCAATATCAATTTGTAACTTTTTCCTGAAATTCAGTAGCATATCCACATTAATTAAGCTTTATCTCTATGTGTGTAGGGAATTAGGGATGCAGGGAATTAACCCAATCAAAAAAGGGTAGCCCACTCTATGGGCCTCCACCCACCGATCCAATGTGAAGGAGGTAATCGCGCGTGTAACACATGATTAGAAGGCATGTGCATGATTTAAACCCTAAACCTTCTTTATGGATTTCATTTCCCCAACCATTAGAGTGAAGGGAGTACCCGTCTTCCCGAAAACCATCTTTCTGTACACGTCAGCGCCACATCAACTTTTCTCTCTCCACCTTTCCCCACCTTTCTAACTAGGAAATACTCATCTTTCTTAAACTTTCCATCTTTCTTAATTTTTTTAAAATAAATTCATTTTAACTAAAAAAACAAATATTAGAACTAAAATAATTAATTTCATAAATATTTAAAAACTATTATATAAACTAAACATTAAAAATTACCCAATTAAAATAAAAAATTACATAACAATAAATAAAAGTTAAAATGACAAATGAACATTAAAAAAATACAAACTAACTGTCTAAATTTGGTATTTATGCAACAATTACGAAACTGTACGAACGAACGAATAATTACGAAACTAAAATAAAAAAATACAAACATTTATGAAACTATAATAAGAAACAAAAAATAAAATTAGAAAAGTAAAATTATATATATATATATATATATATATATATATATATATATATATATATATAGACACACAGAGACACACACATGTGGTGTGTTCCCTGTTTCTGCAAAAAAAAAAAAAAAAAAAAGAAGGGGGGAAGAAGAAGGAAGAAGGAAGCTGGCAGTGGGGTGGAGCGGGGAGGGGAAGCCGCGCGGGGCTCCTTTCAGGGCGGGGCCGCTTGACCGGGGTGGTGTAGCCGCCGGGGATGGTCCGAGGTGGCAAGGCCGCGGGTTGGCGGCTCCAGTACTCCCGTCGCTCTTAGGCTACCATCACTGAAACGATTTAACCCAATTAGGTGCCAACATTTTCCGGTATTAATTATGTGTTAAGGTCGATCTCATTGGCCGGTTAAAAATTTAATGACTATGGTAAAAAATTATAGTTGTTGATTACTAACGTCTAACATATATAGTTTATTATTTTGTATAGCAAAAAAGTTGCAATCAACAGATCGAGGCATAAAGTTATGGGAAGTAATTAAGGTTTTAAAAAATATACAAAATGAAATTAAAGAAGATGGTGTATGTGGTTTGGTAAATTAGCCCCGGTGGTAAGCATGGGCAAAGAGGGCTATTGGGGCTTCAAAAAATTAAATCTATATGTGTATATATAAAATATATGTCAATGTATCAAGCCCAAATAATGAACAATTTAACATAGCCCAACTAAGTAATGGTCAATTAGCACGTCAATTTCATTATTAATTCGGACCCAAATAATGAAAAATTAAATCTATATATGTATATATAAGTAATGATCAATTTGCTTAAAAGAATGGTTGAACAATTTCGTTATTAATTCAAGGAATAAATCATATATATGTAGTGATTTGGAATGAAAGGTTTTAATTGTTGTAATGATCTTTTGGATGTTCAAAGAAAGCTACAGTATCAATGAATATATAAATTTTTCGAGTACAAAAGGTTTAATTTGTGATTGTTACACAGAGCCTCCTAAATCTATGAGATGACTCTGTTGTAAATGAGAAGAAATTGGTGATGATCGAGGAAAACATATATATATGCACGTACATGATGGAAGGGAGGTGAGTTGAGAGTTGAGAGTGATGTATATATGTTCCATGGATGGACGTACTTAATTAATTAATTTGAAAAATTATAAAGTAGATATATTCATATATTGTTTTGAAATGGGAATAAGGCATCTTCCATTGTTGCCAAATACAAAGTTTCATCGGCCAGCTGCATGCCATGGGAATCAAATCTCTAGATTATCACATGCTTCAATTCAATTCTCTTTTGTCAATTCTCATACCCATCATTTATGTACACAATCATTACAGGCTCTTTGGATGTATATATATATTACAATTTCTCATATATATTATGAGTGAGTACCTAAAAAATGCAGAGAACCATGAGTACCTGTGAACACACGAGTTTCGGATGTGAACATGTACTGAAATTTTTTTTTTTTCATATTAATTTAGATACAAATAATATAAGGCTATTTGTAAAAAATTACATACATTCACACTTTCTAGCATCTTAAAAGTCACGTGAACGTAGAAAAATTTATGTGAACATGCTTAGTGTGAACATACGTTCACAACTGTGCAGTTCATGTGAACACGCACGTTTCATATAGTTCTAGTGTGTGTTTATGTGTGGTTTTTACAAGTGTTCTTATATTTTTGATTTTAAATCATGATCATGAAAAAAATTTCAAAAAAATGGTTTTAAGCGAGGTACCTCATGTACACCGCAAAACTAATGGTACTCATTTGAACCAATATATATATATATATATATATATATATATATATATATATATATGTATGTATGTATGTATGTATGTATGTATGTATGTATGTATGTATGTATGTATGTATGTATGTATGTATGTATGTATGTATAGGTTCAACTTGATGCACTAAGGACATTTAATGAATACTAGATAATGATGATGACGATAGAATGATATCGCTTGAATGTATGGTCGTTTTTTTCATGCTTTTTGTTAATGGAAAACTTTGAAAGATGAATCGTGTTTATCCGATTTTTATGAAAGACAAATCCAATGATCGTGTTTGAAGATGAATTGTGTTTGAAGATGAATCCAATAAATCCGATGAACATGCATCGTGTTTGAAGATGAATCCGATTAAGATGCATCATATTTGAAGAATAATCCGATAAATCTGATAAATTGCATCGTGTTTGAAGAATAATCTGACAAATCTGATAAATATGCATCGTGTTTGAAGATATATTACTATTAGTATAAATGTTAATATTGATATGCCTAAAAACTAAATTATCGTTAAAAGATCGCTATTATTTTAAAATCTAGTAAGAATAAAATAATTTTTTCTTATTTTTATTGTAATTGAAATGGAAGCGTATAATATTAATTACTTTGGGTTATAAAATTAATAATATAGATTAGTTAGTGAGTAATAAAATTATATTATCATTAGTATAAATGTTAATATTGATATACCTAAAAACTAAATTATATAAAATTAATCTTATTTTCGGTTTTTCATTTACCCGTCAGTCACTAAAAACGAAAGCCTGTAAATTATAGAAAAAATCGATTCAATTAATCTCAAAATCGAAATGATTTATTAGTTTTTGGTATCGGAATTTTTTGAACTCTCTTATTTCCTAAATCTGGCCCCCACACACAACATGTATGCATATAACCTAGTTTTGTTTTTGATCCTTGTAGATAGTGAAATTGTTATTAATTTATTATGAAATCAACTAAGGTTTATAAGCATTTAATCATGTAACCATAGTTTTTTAATTCTCAATAGAAAGAAGTGGAAAATTGTTTTCGGAATGAATTTCGTTTTTATACTTTCATTCTCTTTTTATATTATTTCTTCGTTTTCAATGTTAATTTTTATATTTATTTATGTTATTGACAAACTTTCCTTTAGAGTTATTTTTCCTTTAAAATTAAGTCCTCAATGCCAATATTCTTTTTAAATTGGTATGAATTTCATTTTTATTCTTTTGTTTCTTCGTTTTCAATGTTAATTTTAATATTTATTTATGTTATTGAAAAACTTTCCTTATGATTTTTTTTTGGTAATTTTGTTTTAAGTTCTCAATGCCAATATTCTTTGCCTTTTCGAAAAGAAGAAAAAAAAACTAGTTGAT
The DNA here is from genome assembly GCA_020465985.1 of Centrapalus pauciflorus. Lineage (NCBI taxonomy): Eukaryota > Viridiplantae > Streptophyta > Magnoliopsida > Asterales > Asteraceae > Centrapalus > Centrapalus pauciflorus. Next base: position 194,839 of record JAANYP010004341.1, read on the forward strand.
GCAAAAGTCCAGAATTAGTAAGTTCATTACATACGAAGAATTGAAGTCAAGAAACCAATTAAAATCTCAAGTTACATCAAGTGATATCTTGATCATTATCAACAGTGAAGTGATTTTTCTTATGATGTTGACCAAAAATTCAAATACAAGCTAACAACAAAAAGAATTCCAGGAACACATAACCATGTAACTATGTAATATCGCAACAAATTTTACACACACACTTAATACTTATGATCAATTACACACATTCGTTTTAGATTTAGGTTCAAGTGATTACCACTTATTATGCAGCGCATTAGAATATACAACTCTTAAAAACATTTTTAATTTTTTTAATAAACATGTTTTAATTAACATTTCATAGATGATATATAAATTTCACATACATTCACACATTCTAAGTGCATGAAATCATGTATCACATAAATGTACGTTCACATGCAAATTTATTTAAGTGTACGTTCATATAATTTTTAAGGAGTTAGAAGATGTGAATGTATGTAAAATTTACATATTATCTATATAATGTTAATTAAAATATGTTTATGGAAAAAATTTTAAAAGTTTTATAAAGGTGGTACATTCTATTGCGCTGCATAATTAGTGATACTCTCTCGAACCATAATTTTTTCTTTTAACATAAAAAAGTTATAGATACAATTTAATTTTGATAAATTTATAACTCACTAAAATAGATTCGTTGTCTTCAAAATCAAGCAAATCAACAATTAGTTAAATTATCGAGTCCCACAAGTTTCAACCTTTTACATAAGTGTTATTCATAAATTAAAAAAAAATCCACCAAATTTTTCATAATTTATCAATGTGTCTTGATGAATAAATAAAACACCAAATATCAATTGTATTGTGTGTTTTTTTTTCTTATGGCATCCAAAAGTAAATAAGATGAGCCATCAATTTAAAATCCATTTTTGTTTGTAATGTATAATTTTATTACAAATTGAAAAATTGGATTGTTATGCATAATTAATGGGTGGACTATTATTTATTTTATGTAGACATACATTTTTTCACGTACATGAAAAAAAAAAATAGATAACTACAATAATGATGGAAAATTTTCTGACTTGTTCCTTCATTGGCTACACGTACGTACCCTTGATTTCCAATGAGCTAGCTTGGGAGTTGGGGTGTTTGGTATGTAGGAAGTAAATGAAAGGAAACAAAATAAAAATAAATGTATGATTAGTTTTGTGTTTTATTTTTCTTGATTATCTTGTTGATACCATTAAAAATAAATAATGTCAAAAATCTTTTTTTTTTTTTAATTTTCCATTATACGGTGAAGAATTGAATAAATAGTTTTGATTGAGGAAAGGGAATGAAAATAACTAATATAATTAGTGTTTTTATTTTCAATTTATAGTATGAAATATTATATTTGTTTTCGATCATTTAATTTCTTTCTTTTGCATCCTATCGATCAAACCAATGTTATCGAAATCGCGATTTAAACCGTAGGATCGTACGATCGTAGAATCCTATAAGTAGATTTCGATCAGGATCGTTAGTAGGATTGATTTTAGGTAGTATCGTAAGCAAGATCGTAGGATCGTTAGTAAGATCGTAAGATCGTACGACGATCCGAACCTACATACGGTTTGTTTTCGTAAGCAAGATCGTAGGATCGTTAGTAAGATCGTACGACGTGTATTTCAAACTTTTTTCTGACTTGTGAGTGGATGTATGAAAATGACTTTCTTTAGTATTGTCTTTAAAGTTTGAATCCTCTATAAAAATGACTAGCAATCTTTTGAATGAAGAATTACTTTCTTTATGAACATGATTTTTTTTGATGGAAATGACTCTCTTTTGTTTATGATACAATACTGTGATATATAATATTTAATTTCGGTAGGATCTTACAACACCTATCTGATCCTACGATCCGGATCTTGCAATGACAAAAACGATCCTAGGTAAGATCTCGATCTTGACAAATTTGGATCAAACCCTCTTATATGTTTTTTAATTTGAATACGCAATGAAAAGTGAATGAAATGTATAGGGAGATTTTCAAAGTATAAAAAGTAATTAATTATTATACAAATTAAGTTTGAAAATTATTTTATGAACCAAATCATAAACTATTAAATATTATTATAATTTGTCGTTGATTATTTTAAATAAAACAATAAGGGTCTACTTCCAACTTTATTAGAGATTGATTTTCAAAGAAAGAAAGAAACAAGTTTCTTAATTAGAAGAGATATATAGGAAAGTTCAGCGATTGACTAAAAAGGACGTCAAAGGCCATTGTAAACCTAATTCAAAAGTTTTCTTATTGACTCGAACTGTTCTCGTGTTATAAGTACTAATGAGGAACGCATTGCTCTATACTATAACTTTTAGTCCAAAATTCATACAGTAAACCTACGAGAGACCATTTTTTATATAAAATTAAGGTCCTTCTCTCTCTCTCTCTCTCTCAACTTTTTGTTCAACATATAAAACTGAAAATTTGATGGGTGATAGAGGTAGTGAGGTCAATATGTATTTACTTTTTTTTTGCTACAAATCTTGAACATAATATGACTTCCAAAATCATGAATCAAATATTTGGTATTAAGATATATATATGTGATTAAAGTTAAGAGGGTTTGTTAATTTAATGGACAAAAGAGTCGTTGTCTACTTTATAAATACTCATCAACCATCCCACCTCCCCATTCCATTTTCTGCATCTTTCCTGTTCAGATTTGTGGGAAACCCTCAAAAAGCAGAGAGAGATCAAAAAGGTTGAATCTTGATTACTTTCTCTCCTCAATTATACATCTATCCTTTCATCCAAAAATCTCTAGAGAATTGATCGGTTATATTTGTTCTTTTTCTTATTTCATGTAAATTTTCTATTAGTTTACTGTATGGTTTGTTTTAAAAAAACCCAATAAAGAAACAGATCATGAAAATCCTTCATGTTCAGGACGTTGTTTGGGCAAAAATGAGCTAAATTTTCTTGGGCAATATTTTTGGGGTTTTTTTTAAACTGTTCATTTAGTTGTTATAATGAAGTTTGTGCAGTTTATAAAATTGTGTATTGCTTTCTGATGAGTTTGAGCTTGATTTCAGCAGCATCGATGTCGTTTCCGAATGACTCAGGGGAGATGTCTCCACAGAGGAAATTAGGGAGGGGCAAGATCGAAATCAAGCGGATCGAAAACACAACGAACCGACAGGTGACCTTTTGCAAGCGCAGGAATGGTTTACTCAAGAAGGCTTATGAGTTGTCTGTTCTTTGTGATGCCGAGGTTGCACTTATCGTCTTCTCTAGCCGCGGTCGGCTTTACGAGTATGCCAACAACAGGTACAGTTTCTTGGTATCTTATGCCGCTTAATTCTTCTAATTAATTTTGCATCTATTTTAAGCAAAATCTTGAATACCCACAAGAAATTCCTGTGTCTTCATCACTAAACTTTTTACTAGAAATTTTGTTTAAAATGGTTTTATCGAGGTATTTTGGGCTTTTGGTGTGTATAGTACATGAATGAATGTTTGGTATATCTGTGAATGAGTTGTGGTGTAGATTTAAGAACAAGGACATAACCATAAGATGTTTGTGAGATTTTTGAGTTTATGTTTTTCTTGCAGAACAAAAAGATTCACTTGTCTTTCTCTTTTTCTGCTTTGTTTCTTTTCCTCAATGAGCTTATTTTTTGTTTTATAAATTTATTATTATTATTTTCTTCTTTATGATCCAATATTTGTTTCATATTTTGGTACCTACAAGATCTGTTGTTAAAGCAACCATTGGATATGTTGTAAGCAAATAAGCAAAGATTTAGGAAGTGTATTGCAGAACACTGAGATCAGCTTCCCATCTACCCTTTCCTCCATTGCCGTTTAACCTCTCTCTCTCTCTCTCTCTCTCTCTCTCTCTCTCTCTCTCTCTCTCTCACACACACACACACACACACAAAACATACAACACACATACTTTCTCTCACACAGACAGAAACTCACACACACTTTTGGACACACAGATACACACATATACAAGTGGTAAGCTAGGGAAGGCCTACGAAGATGGTGTCAAGTTCCTATTTGTTCAAGACTTCCATCTTTTTGACACTTCCTTAATAAACATGTCAGTTAAACATCATCCAAAGCAAAATGAAAGGACTCTGCGAAAAGAGATGTCATTAAAGCCTTGTCAACAAAAACCAAAAACCTTTATTAGGTTTTCAAATCAGTTTTACAATTCATACAAATACTAAAGAATAAAACTTTCATCTTTCATACGTCACAAAAGATTTCCCCCTAAATTAATTAAACTAAACCCACACAAACAATTGCTTATAACTAACCCTAGCTAACTGTTAGAGCAAAACAAAATTAGGGTTTTATCATAAATATATACTTGTATGAGTAATTTCTTTTACTTTTCACTAGTACATTTTTTCCGGTTGAAAGAGAAGTGGGTATGTCCCAATTCCTAGGATTAAATACAAAAAAGCCCAATCAAACGTGTCTATGTCTTTGATCTAGGTCAAAATTAGGGTTTATTTCTTGATTTATATTAAAAAAATGTAAAAGAGCAAAGTAGGGTTAGGAAGCATAAATTAAATAACGGCCGTTGTTTAAATGCAATATTTTGGTAAAAGAAAGTATCTTTTTGATCCTTTTATATTCGAAATTAGGGTTTGCAACTGCATTTTCTTAAAATCTTTGTATAGTTTATTTATTAGAAAGAAAAAAGATATTTTTTATTATTAGTTTTTGTCTTTAATCAAACACCCACATCCAAATCTAAGAAGAATAAATAAATATTAGGTGTATGGGTATGATTTGTCTCAACAAGAAAGAAATCTTTGGTAACGTCACAACCCAGATTTCATTTTCAGTTTCTTGACTTCTGACATAATGGTCAAGTTCTTGCACCTTTTGTTTTTTCAAAAATTTCTCTTTTTAGTTTGCAAGCAGTTCATATTTATTCAATGGTGAAATACACACACACACAGAGATCTTTTCCTTTGGTTATTACAGTAAAGACTATCCCAAAGATTGGCTAACTGCTGAAACTGAAACAGCAACCTATGGAAGGCAAACATAAGAGAGAGAGAGATACATATATCTTAACTTAGTGCCTTACGCATAGATCTTGCATAGATGTATATAAATATAGGAGTCTAAATAAAGTGCGCATAGAGAGGAGAGAGTGTAGAGAGAGAAAGAAAGAAGGTACAAGTTCTGGGTAACCAATGGGAAGTTATCTTATGCATGGGGAGAGAGGAAATGGGGCATCAATGGCTGCTGCCATGAAATGGACGGCTCTGATTAACTCAGAGTTCACAGAGAGAAAGAGAAAGCAATAATTTTGGATCTACCCGAGGTGGGGTAAAACGGTGAAAGTTAATGGTATTACCCAGGGAATAATGGGTTTATGACACGTGGCGAAAATCTATCCGTAGGAATGTCTAACCAATCATAAAGATGGGATACATGACAACGTGGCGGAGACAGCCAATCAGTGTCTTCGGGAAAATTAAGGAATTATACATATAAGGGATATAAATAGAATCCTTAAGATTTCCGAGAAAAGTGGGATTTTATTCACCTGAGTTGATTTGTGGTTTTCTTGAAATCACAACACTATTTCGCCAGTAAAATGCTTTTTGATTCAACAGTTGACTAGTGATAGATTTCACTGTGTTTTTGGATGCCCTCGTCTATATATCCTTTGTGTAAAACAGAGAAACTACAAGAACAGTACACACAATTACAAACACAAACAACACAAACAGTGATAGATTTGCCAACTCAAATATAATAATAGTCATATGCATAAATTCTGTATAAAAAGTGTGTTTTTAATATCATATAAATGACTAAAATCTTAAATAACAAGAAAATGAAAACAATTTCTCCCTTAGTGTAATAAAAATCCAACATATATTAACATCAACTTTATGTTTTCACCAATTAGTATCATTAATTATCTGATATCAGATGCATGATTTTTATTTTCTTCATTTGTTTATTTCGTCCTTAATTACTAAATGACATTTAGTTATGTAACTAATCGATAGTCACACATCCTAGTTTAATTGTTTGACAAATGGGGAACCTATAGAAGGTATCATCTCAACATATAATAGAGCCATTAATAGTCAAATGTAATGTATATATGTAACTAAAAACCACATATAAACATACAATATTTGAGTGCTTCACACTCTCCAACTTAACCCATGAAAAGAAGAAAAAAAGTTTATGAGATTATAAGAATTGAATTAATTGAAAAAAAGTTGAATAGAATTTGTGTCAAATACTAACAATTTTTATGTGAAACATTAAAGAACTCATGATAAAGAAACGCTTTCAATTCCCCAACTTGACTATTTTTACAATTACTAGCTAGACCTTGAATGTGAAACTTTTTACATTACAATTCACCAATCCTTCATTTCATCTTGGATAATTAATTAGTATGTTTGTGTTTTAATTTTGAAGTTATATCGAATAAAAATGCTAACAACTAATCAAATTTACTGTAAATGACATGTACATGCATTCTACAAATTTGGTTGGTTCCCACATTACAACTTATAGTCTATATGGAAAATTACACAAACAACAAATTTCCTCAAAAATGGAAGGGCTGGGTAAATATGCGCAGGCTAGCAACAAGGCCAGATGCTAGCATGAGGCAGTTTCCTTTCTCCAAAATAATGGTTCTCTTCGATTGCCCTAAAATATTGAAAGCTGGAATATTGGAATTACGTGAACCAATTAGCTAGTAATATCAGCTAATTTGTCTCAATGTTTTCAAATCGATGGGGTGCATGGTGGACTATGAAAGTATATGAAGGCGTACAGATGAAAGCTAGGGGAATGTCTTTGTCTATAAGAAGAAACCTAAAATATTGGTTTTTGCAACATGGGTTTTAGTGTCATTAGACGTTTTAGGTGGCTTGGGGCACATTTTGTAGTTCGGAGTGGCCGGTGGGTCAATTTTAAGGGTAATAGTTGGAGTAGTATGCTACCAAAACATTACCCGGCCTTTAAATTACAAAAGTAATGTTTTTTCCTTTGCAGAAGAATCAGAACTCACAATGTACGACGGTCGTGCTACCCACTCATAGACAAGATTAGCCTTAGTAAGTCAATAATTATACTGAAATTTTAACTAAGAACTTCTTGTTTGCTTTAACAATTATCGATCATGTGAGACGAAAGCGTAGCAAAGACACAAAAGTACCATGCCAAGAAAATATTTTGTGGAAACCGGGTTTCCCATGATTCTTAACTTAATTGACCATTTATATTGAATATTTAACTGACCACGGAGGTATAAAGAACTTGGGGTTTAGGTTAATTGACCTATATATATATATATATATATATATATATATATATATATATATATATAGCAAAGCAGACAGGAAACAACTTTCTTGATAATTGGTTAGACACACGATTGTTATATTACTGTAAAATAATATATTACTCAAAGAAGCCAATTTAGGAAACCTAGCATACACATTATGCATTCCTCATGAATTTGTTGACCATTAATTTTTTATTTACTTAATTTTTGTTTACTAGTTTCCGTACGTTATACAGGCTTATTTATTGTGATGACACTAGTTAATTAAGCACGTACAAGGCATTTATGGATAAATTGATGAGATATGTTAGAGGACGTGTGTTTTTGGTTTCCAAACATATCAAAAGTCTAATTCTTTTTTCTTTTTGGAATACAATTTTATTGATGGCTCCAAACGACAAAACACATCAAGAATCTCCAAAAGAAAGAGAGATAAAAAACCGGAAATTAGAAAGTCTTCAGAGCTACATAGCATTGATTAGCCGAGGGTTAGGGACTCAATTTCTCCAACTCCATGCCTTTTTGCCGCTTCCATTTTCAATCCAAAATAAAGTTATCTTTTGAATGAACTGATATAAATATTCTTCTTGGATCTTCAATTGGGCTATACTGTTGATAGATATATATGTCAAAAGTTTGTCGTAAACCATTTGAAGGGGACGCTAGCTTTCCAAGTAATGTGGATCAATTAGGACAATGGTATGAGAAAATAAGATTTATTTGATTATTTGATATTGACTGTAAGTTTAACTTCAAGAAAGTATTTGCTAGCTTTCTTTTTCTTTTATGTTACACGACATGTACGTGTTTACTGATTTGAAAAAAAAAAAAAAACTATATAATTTTATATTATGGTTGTTACTATATATATATATTTTCGTGTAATGATTATACTTAATTATGCAAAGAACAAATTACATCATAGAGAATACATGTTATTGATGGATGCCAATTTGTACGTAGCTTCGAGATCCATGATTGCATATGTGATGAGTTATTGTTTTGATTGATGTTAATGCATGCAGTGTGAAAGGAACCATAGACAGGTACAAAAAGGCATGTCTAGATCCACCAACCAGTGGCTCTGTTGCTGAAGCCAATGCTCAGGTAAAAAGAATTTGTATACGGTTGTTGTTACTACACATGCGTACATGTTTCTAATTTTCTCTACTCGATCTGTTTTAATCATAGAAGTTGATCGATGTGGATATATACACGTACTAGGTAAATTACAAATTACTCTAACTTTATATCTAACAAATTCATAACGTCACTTTATCTCAGTTTTATCAACAAGAGGCTGCAAAACTGCGCCAGCAAATAGCAAACCTTCAAAATCAAAACAGGTAACTTTAACAAGTCATTAGTAACCTTCTTGTGTTTCAGTGACATTAATGCTATAAGCTTTTGTGAGAAGGCAATTTTACAGGAACATCATGGGGGAATCCCTCGGAAACATGCCAGCAAAAGACCTCAAGAATCTCGAAACCAAGTTAGAGAAAGGCATTAGCAGGATCAGATCGAAAAAGGTAAATATCCGATCCCTTATTCATATATAATCCATAAACATTGTTATGATATATATATATATATATATATATATATATATATATATATATATATATATATATATATATATATCCACTGTTCTAACATCCATCATTTTCACTAAATCTGCAGAACGAACTTCTATTTGCTGAAATCGAGTATATGCAAAAACGAGTAAGAAATGAGCTAATCACATTATTTAGTATATTTAGTTAGTGCATATCCTAAAATATCATAATTTGGTAGTGAAAACTGAAAGTAGTTATTGTATTAATGCATTTCTTGGAAGAAATAAATAAATTATTGTGATAATATGCATCTGTGTGACGGAGCTCGACCGGGTCATTCTTGGTAACATTTGATTTCATAGACTGACTATCTTTTAATGGCAGGAAAATGAGTTGCATAATAGTAACCAGTTCCTTCGAGCAAAGGTCTCTCTTTCCAGCTAGTTCACTTGCTCTCTAGTTCTATTTGTTTATGATCATTTTCTACAATTTAAGCGATTTTTTGGTTGTGCAGATTGCTGAAAACGAAAGAGCCCAGCAACAGCATATGAGCTTGATGCCCGGAAGTTCTGATTATGATCTAGTAGCACCACACCAGCCATTTGATGGCCGAAACTACCTTCAAGTCAATGATCTTCAACCAAATAACAATTACTCTTGCCAAGACCAAACACCTCTCCAATTAGTGTAAGGATAAAATGTGTAAAAAATGTGAAAATTCTCTACAAAAATCCTTCATAGACTCATGAATTTACATAATATATGATGCAGGTAATGCTCGAAGGACTTGAGGTTTCTACTTGCTAGAACACCCAGCTTGTCGTCATTAATTAATATATATGGTTTTGTGGTTGATTAATTGCAACATTCGATCTAAGTATGTAGTTTGTCATTTATTTCATCATTTTACTTGTGTGTGTGAACAATGACATGTGTATCCTTCTGAACAACTTGTTTGTTTCTTGCATTATGATCTTTACGTTTTGAGGTCGATCATCTTGTGTCACTCACTATGTTCTAGCTTTTAAGCCATTATAATTAATTCCAACAAGAATTGAAGCCAGGATTTGTTGCAATTCCTATTTGAATTTGTCACTAAATCAACCTTAATTATTATTTAATATATGGTTTATTATGAAAAAAAAACAACATGTTTTCATGTTTTTTTACGTTTTCGTCCCTTCATGTTTTTTTTTTTTTTTTTCATAAAAAACCTCAAGTTATTTTTTTCTTTTTGGTTTAGTGAAATTTAGACATTAGACCCCGGTTATAATTTGTGAACCGGGTTTTTAAAAACTGAAAAATCGGGGTCTAATATCCAAATTTCACTAAACCAAAAATAAAAAAATAACTTGAGGTTTTATGGAAAAAAATAAAATGGTGGGATGACAACGCAAAAAACGTAAAAATATGTTAATTTTTTTCATAATAAACCCTTTTATAAATGGAGATGAGATGATATATATCTTACTTCTTCATTCATATCACATGTAAGTCATTGTATTTTTGTACCACTTACATATGCATGTGCATCATTACCATTTTAAAATCTGTTCTAAATAAATTATTATAGATTTTTAGAAAAAACTGATTACTTTCTTTATATTTTTACTAATATTTTTAGAAATATTTTTAGTTTTTTTTATTGACATTCTCTGTGATAATATCAATTCAATTGGGACAATATTTAAAATAGAATAGTTTATACGATATAGAAAAAGAAGAGACAAGATTCAAAAGCAGAATAATTAGTAAGATATAAAAAAAATTACTATTTCAAAGTGTATAAATTAAATGAAAGAAAAGTATATTTTATATCAGAGAGAAAAAGTGTGTGAATCCAGGGCCGTCTCATGGATTTTATAGGTCTTGTGCTTGTGATTACAACATAGTCCCTTAAGTATTTTAAATAATAAATTGGTCATTTTGAGACTCAATTTTAATAGGTAAAGTCGAGTTCATGAATAACAAAAAAACTGATTAGTGAGAAATTGAAATAAATAATACGAATCAAATTGAATTTGACATGAATTCCATTTTAACGCAACGATTCACAACGTATAAATGTCAAATACATAAAATTTTTATTGGTTTAGATATTTATTATAACCGTGAGGCCCTACGAAATTGGGGGCCCAGTGCGGTCGAGTCTTTCGCACACCCTAAAAGCCACATTTGTGTGAATCTATGAGACCGAGTAAGACTAACTTTTTATAAAAAAAAAACTGTATAAATTAAATGAAAATGTTTTTTAAAAAGTGTGTCTTCTAAACTTCTAAGTTTTCTAGTAGAAGTTGGACATTTATATCTTTTGGAATAACAACATTAGGCAGCTACTCCAAATCAGATTTTTTCTAAGTTTATCTTTGGAAATTGACCAAAAGAATGAGTGAATGAGTAACATTCAGATAGGTATCATATTAGTACATATAATCTCAAGTTCTTCACCACGGATACATCTTGTAGCTAGGGAGACATTCATTCATGCTTTTCTTCATCACAAGTTTACTTGTGAATGTTTCTATTTATTCATACGTTTAACTTTTTTTTTTTTTTTTTTGTTTTATATAAATCACTTAGGAAATGTAAATAAAACTTTAAGTAACTTTAAATTCTACACAACATTATCAATATACTAGTCAAGTCAGTAATATGAATTATAAAATAATTATGTTAATATTTTTTGTATGTCTTAAAAATATGATCGCATCTGAGTAAAATAATTAAACTATATAAATAAAGATTGTATCAATATAAATAAATCACGACAAATTAATTAAAAATTACATAAAATTAGATTAATTCAAATACTTAATTAAATCAAGCATAAAATAAATATGAAATTTAAGAAAAACATGAAAAAAGCTAAAAAAGTTTTAAAAAAAGGACTGAACATAAATAAATATTATAGTATTTAATAAATTATAACAACTAAAAACTATAATAATATACATATAAAAAGAAATGTTATAATAGATAAATAATAAATTAATTAAAAATTAGTATGATATATAACATTGATACGATAATTCTTTAAGAAATATCCACTATATATCAAAATCAGTCTTTAAAAAAAGGGATTAAATTTACTAATTTAAGAAAATATAAAAAAACATTTTAATAAATTTGAGAACAGATAATAAAAAAAATTCGACAAGCCTCAAAGAAGCCCAAATTTGTCATTAATATATAATTTCATATCAAATGATCATTCTATCCTTACTGTTATTTTTATTATTTTTACGTTACTTTATTCACCAAAAAATTATGTATGATTAATTTTTGTTATGTATAAATCACTTTCCAAATATAAAATAAACACCGAATGCTACTCCAAGTTGACGTCGGAAAAAACAAAACCTACACCCCTCCTTTAGAAACCAAGATAACACAAACACCACCCAACCACTTGAAACATCTATAATCTATAATATATATAATAAGAAAATCACTGGAGTTTCTGGACCATTGGATAGAAAGAAATCAATGGTCCAGATCAACGACAACTCATAATTATTTATGAAATGTCTCTTATACCCTTAATTAAAATCAATAATTATACCTATGTCATTGTTTTAATTCATTTTCCAAATTTACTAACTTAACTTAATTACATTACATTACATTAAATTTTGATTTTAATTTTTTCATTAATGAATTAATATTAAATCAATATTTACCTAAAATAAATATGTGTCATTATTATCCTTAATGATCATAGTTAAATTCAAAATTAAAAATTTGGATTTAAATGTAGAAGTGTATTAAATAAAGTTAAATTTTTTTGTTAATTATTTTGCTAACAAGATTTAAAATTTAACTAATAAAACTTCAATTGTGAATATGATAAATTTTGATTGTTGATTTTCAGATATTCCATTTTTATATTTTATCATTTTCAAAATATATACACATTCACATAATTAAAGTTTTTTGTTTTTTACATTGATATTTCATATTTGAAGTTAATAAAAATTAAAAGATACATTTTTTTCAAACACATATTATCTGTTTTTCAATATAATAATATATTTTTATTTAATATCAAACAACTAAGTATTTTTTTTATCTTTAATTTAACTAACTTTTAATTTTTTTTATATATAAATTTTATAATAAATTATTAAATATAAAAAAAATATGTATTTTCTAAATCAACCCATGTAATACATGGGTTGATTAACCTATATATTATAATAAAACAAAACAATTTATGTCATATTTCACGATACAATACAAGAACATTTTATTTTGCCACCTCTTTTTCCAAATTTAACACCTTAACTTAATTGCATTAAATTTTGACTTTATTTTTTTCATTAATTAATTAGTAATAAATTAGATTTTATAACATTTAAAATTAATGTTTACCTAAAATAAATATCTATCATTATTATCCATAATAATCATAGTTAGATCCAAATGTAAAAATTCGAATTAGTTGTTTAAATTATTATTATTATGTATAATAAAAGAAAACATCAAATGTCACGTGTCACCTCAACGTTCACCAAAAAGATAATTACAACTTATAAAAATTAAAAGATAAATACAATTTAATACTTTTAAAAAAAAATATACTCTATTTTTTAATCTTTAAATAATAAAAAATATACACAATTATTATTTTTGTATGTTTTTATTTTTACTCATATATATTTTATATAAATAAATTTAATTAAAAATATCCACGTAATACGTGGGTCATAAACTAGTTTATTTAAATAATAACATTTATCAAGATGATAAATCACCATTCATAACCTATTAATCCAATTTATTTTTGATTTTTTGAATTTTGTTTTTAAGATTTTGTATTTTTCCTATTAATTTATTTATTAATTTATTTTTGTTAAATAAAATGTAATTCTACAGTATGTCTTATTTAATACTAATTTAATCTAATATTTAATTATTATAGTTTTACATTTAACACAAACTCCAATTCAAAGTTATTTTTAAATATTGTTTTTTTATTTAATCCGATTTTAAATTTACTTAATATAAACTATTATTGCTTTTTTTATTTTTCATGTTTTGATTTCTTTATATTTTTATAGCTTTTTAAAAAATAAATAATATTACACATAATTTTCAATACATGTAATGTATAGTAAATTATTTCTTTTTAAAATATGAATTATCAAAAAAAATTATATAAAGAAATATACAATCGTTATTATCATAAAACGTATTGTATATCATCGAACTTTCATTGAACATACATACTCTTAATTTTACTTCTAAATTTACACATTTATATATTATCCAATATTAGTTACTATTCTTAATCTATTTGATAGATAAACTGTTCATTAATAAAATAGATAATTTTATATGCATTATTTATTAAATATGTTTTACTATTGTAATTGATATTTTAATTATTGTTAAATAGTTTATTTATATAAACTTTGAATCAAATGAGAAGCTTAATACATTTTCTAAAGATGTGAGAAACAATGTGATTTATTTATTTTTACATATTGATTCACATTTTTTGATTGTACAAATAATGATTCATAAATTCCGGATTAAGAGAATCAACAATTCACTACTTTTTAAGTTAAGTGATTAGTTTTTGAATTTATAAATAATTAATGAATCATAAATTCAAAATAAGTTAATCAATGTACAAATTTAACGAATAATAGTGTTTCTCACATTTTTCAAGATATATTTAGTTTCTCACGATAACCTAATATAATCGATCAGGTAATCACAATAAATGATTTAAGTTTAAGACCATTATTGTGAATGCTCAAAAACTAGTATCATTTCTATTTTCCAATTCACTAGTTAATATCTATAGAATGAGACCATATATTGAACCTTAAGCTTCAAGGTCAAATACTCGGTAAACAATAATTAACATAATAATTTTGGTTGAGTTACTCTATCTAAAAATGCAAACCTAAGTATACAAAACCAAAATAATTAATCCCGTTTCACTTTGTTGTTTTGAACAATACCAAATCAATATCTAATTACACTATGTTTGGTACAAAGAATTAAGGTCAGGGAAATGGAAATAAGATGAATTCTTATTTCCATTTCCCTAGCCTTAATTCTCTATATCAAACGTACTCTAAATATTATAATAAAAGAAATATATCGTTTTCTCAGCTAATCAAAATTTTATTTTTTCATATAATTTTCGTAATATAATTCTCTTAAACTGAATATCTAATTTGTTATTAGAAATTAATTAATTGCGCTTAATTTAACCCTAAGAAATAATTAAAACGCATTTAATAACTTTCTATTTAAACCCCTATACTAGGTGCTATTTCGTGTATTTAGAAAGTAAAAATAATACGTTATTGCTAATAGATATTTTATAAACTTTTTTAAAGTTAAAATAAAACTATTAACATTCCATGTAAAAATAAAGTTTTAAAGTACATCAATTATAAATTTAAAAATTTAAAAAATAAAGAGGTTTTAAAACATGATACACAATAATTAAGTAGGCCTAAAAACCAAATATATTTTCTGGCGTACAATATGGGCGTGAGAATGAGCCCAAGAGCCCAAATAGAAGCCCATCTTTAGACTTTTTAGTTGTTAGTTGTTACCGCTTCTTGGAGCCGCCGAGGCGCAGACCAAAACGTGTAAAAGATTGGGTGTAACCGAACCTGAATGGTTCATCCGAACCGAATCGTAAAGGGATTGATTATTTAGTTTTCAGTTTTGTTAATCGGTTTAAATGGTACTCGATTAATAATTTCGGTTCGGAAATCGGGTAGGATTCATGTTCATTCGAGCACCCGAATAAACCATTTAATTTTTAAATTCCCAAATTTAGTTTTAATTAGAATTGTTTATTTATATAAACATAAAGATCTAAATTCTCAATTTTAATACCCAGTCCATTTAACCTGTGTTAAACTACTTTGAAAATGATTTCATTTTTTATACATGAATCGAATAATCCATTTAACCCAAACCCAGTAACCTGATACTCATTTAACCTGAAACCGATTAACGCATTCCTTTATTTGGTTAGGGTTCTGCTAGAGAACTCACACCTCAAACCGAAGTAACTCAAATCGAATAACTCAATACTCATTTAACCTGCCTAAATAACACCTCTACAAAAGAATATATTGTGGATGAATCATGAATGTATAAATATAAGGAACTATTTCTCTCTCATTCAAACTAGGATGAGATTTTTTTATGGATTTTTCGAAATCGAATCAGTATCATGCTGAACCAGTATATATTTTCCTAATTGGTTCAGTGTTCGATACCGATTAATAACATGTTGGTTTTTATGTAAAAAAAAATTTATTTAGAATTACACATGTAACAATAACATGAATTAAAAATTTTTATCGACTAATATTGATAGTAAGCGTTATGCAACATTACCTTTATTATTAAGAAAACTATATTTGAAATATATAATTAAATATGATATATCATTTTAAATTAGTATATATAATTTACGTAACATATATACGTTTGTAATTAAAGAATAAGTGTCAATAAATATATAAATAAATTTCCTTTATGTTAATTTTTTTTTATTGGAATAGTATGTAGCTGGCTTTGATATTAAATTTGTATGTTGGTTTTGGTGTTAGTTTTGATATTAAATTTGTATGATAAATAATAAATCAGTTCCCACCGGTCAAATACCGATATCAGTACCAAAATTCTATAATTGGTTCGGTATACGGTACTAATGATGTGCCTAAAAAAATCGATACCATCGAGTTTGGTACCAGTAAATGACCGATCCCACCTCTAATTCAAACAGTGTAAATCAAAGAGATTGAGCTGGTCCTGAACATGAAACCAAAATGATGTAGGCGCATTAGCTCTAACAAATCGTTCATTTTCATATACTGTTTCTTGTAGATTACAATTTTCTCTGAAAAGATTCTACTAAAAAATCATGGCAAAAACTGCATAATTTGTTCAAACTAATTTAAAGTTTAACCAAATGACTAATATCGTATGGAGAAGCATCCATGGGTGAGAGCGCAGTATATGACGTTGTTGCGATAAACATATTAGCCATTTCTGTGGGATGGAAACCGTCATAATAAATAGACATTTCCCGAACAGGGCAAACGACTCTGTTTTTACAACATTGTCCATCTGCCCTCACTTTACAACAAGGAGAATTCGACAACTCCAAACCTGAAACTTTTAAATTTCACTTTCTTTGTTAGAATGTACCATATTAATAAGCAATGGAATGAACAAGTTTCATATAGATGCTTTTAGGAGCTGTTTGATTACATTTTTCATTAAGTGTTGTCTGGATTTAGAGAGCTGTCTGGATTAAGTAATGCTGACTAGTCAAATTATATTGGAAAAGATAAAAGGGGTAATATTGGAAAATAAATGGTCTAAATGGGGAACACATAGGGTCTCTTGGCTTATTAATTGGGCTGACCGAATTTGAGTTCTGATTGTAATAAATTACCTTGTGCTGTCGATGAAATTCGTGTGAAATTAATGAAAGTGAACTTTGCATTCGGATTATCATGGTTTAGTTCATCAATAACAGACCTAAGCCTGTTGTTAAAATGTTTAACCGCATCGTTGATTGACTCCACACATGGTTCACCGTCCGTGCCAAAGATGGATATCTCAGCTGGGGTGCAACCTATTTGTCCAAGACCCAACACAACAATTTTTCGACCTCCCAATTTGTACAAGCTCTGCGAAAATAGGGCTTTCCAATTAATTGAGGTGCGCGATAACTTAACTGTAAGAAATCCAACAAAAACGTAACATAAATATTAATATATGCGAACCTTTAGTTGTTTAGAGTATTGTTGTACGAGGATTTTTGCATATTTGTATACATCATACATGTGGCTCGTGGCATAAATATTGGGCTTTAAGTAATTGTTGATGTAATCGTTGCTTCCCATGCTGACAATATAAATGCACTTGCTTAGGTATTCGATTGTGAATGTTTTGTTTCGTTGCAAGTGAAACAGCCGTGAAACTGTTGTCTTGTGATTAAGCAATTGCCTGTGTAAGCTTATTCGACCACCCTGTCACAATTTTAAACACGATCAAGTAAGTTTTACAGTTGCGGCATTCCTTAGAGAACTTGTTGGTTTAAAGAAATTAAGCGATGATTTAATTGATTACTAGATGACTTCCAGTTTCGTCTCGAATGCCAGCTCCACCACTACCGTAGTTTACACCTTTACTGATCTGTTCACCCGTTGCAGTGGCATACGTTGGAACATACTCCTCAAAATCTAAAAGTTCACCTGCAGTCAAGTAAAACCACTTATCGATCTCCTTAAGTATGTTCTATTACAATTAGTTGTTTATAAACTAGCGTTTTTATAAAATAAAAGAAGCATCAAGAGAGACAAACCGATGATGTCTGCTATGGTTCGACCGTTGGTGAATCTGCCTGTGACACCTTGTGGGAAATCAACCCCATAAGGTGGGTAGTTGGCTTTAACCGTCGTCACGAGTTTGTTGTTATTGCCACTATCGACCAAAGAGTCTCCGAATACGAAGTAACAGGGAACTTGTGGTTTACCCACGACAACTATAGATTGCAATAAAACTAGGAATATACGAATGGAAACTAATAGGTTAACCTGAAAAAGAGTCATGTTAATTAGTTTAGTAGGAAAATCAAACGTTGCTTTAAATTCGTAGAAAATAAGGTTTGTTGAATAACGAGAATGATGCTGATTTTGAATGCAAAATGCGTGGCACTTGATTAAAGAGAGAAGAGGTGGGAAAATAAATTAGTTAAATTTTCTAAATGGATTTGGGATATGATATTGAAATGTTTGTTTCCTATCAGATTTTTTTTTCTGACAACAAAGTTTTCATTAACATACTAATAATAACAATTAATATAAACTAGGAATGAGTACAAAAAGATATAAAGACTGACTGAAACACACGAAACAAAGACCTCATAAATGACTGACTACATATATAATATATATGTCAATATGGGTTAATCATGAAAAAAATATTCAGTCATTCAAATAAATGAATATATTAATTTGGCTAAATTAATCAACAGCATATACACAATCTGGGTTGCACAAATTGATGTTAGGTGTGCCAAAAATAATCACAAAGATCCCATGCACACCATAAAATAGTGATTTTACAAGGAAGAGAAAAAGATGAACAACACCAAAACACATATTATGCTCTGAATCCATAATAAAAGCATGATTAAGGGAAAAGGATCTTTTAATACGTTAACGGCAAGCGAGACGTCTGTCCATGAGGAGGAGATTTGAAACCTGATCACACGTAAGCAGGGGCGGATCCACATTGAAGGAAGCGGGGGAAAGGCCTCCAACGATGTGCGTAAATTTGACGATTTTTAGTCTATGTGTTCCGGAAAATTAACACGACGAATACCTTATAAACCTTATGCCCCCAACGAAAAAATTTTCTGGATCCGCCACTGCACGTATGTACGTTGCTATAGCAAAATTTGTATACCGTACACATCAGGAAATTGTGTTTGTATTTCTGATATACACACTTGATGAATTAAGTTCATAAGTTCATCCATAGTGGGACATCCACGTAGCTAAGGGTTTAATAGAGAAACTTTTATACATTAAGAAACCGGAGAACCAACTTACATATAGCCGTTGGATTAACTCAATATAACGATGCAACTCGTAATGCAACATATTACATATCTCATGACCAGTGGCGGATCCAGAATTCTTTTTATAGGGGTCGAAATTTAATATGTTACGAGAGTGTAAGTGTTTGTGACTCTAAATTTTTTTTCAAATCATAAATTTTCGGGTCGGTTCATCTAGATCGTATGATAAAACAAATACGTAAATGATTTATATTGCCTAATGAAACAAACAATTAAACAAATGTAACTTAAACAAATAATAATCCAAATATAAGCAACAATGAATGAAACAACTATAAAACAAATAACAATTATAAAACAAATAATGAATGAAACAACTAACAAACTAATATATAAATTCTATAAACAATTAATCATATATAAAGCAAATTAATTAGAAAAATCAGAAAGTTACAATATAAAGTTAATAAATTATGGGTATCAGATGTATATATTTATATACCTCAACGACTCGATATCTAGAAAAAAGAACATCGACCCCATTAGGCCATCTCCATTCAACCCAAACAACATCGATCATTGAATTAACCCAATAATTGAAGGCCCAAACCCAGGTATTTTTAAATTATTTGTTAAATGGGTAACAAACTATTATGTTTTTGTATATTTTTTAGATAAACTAATTTTTTATATGTATAAAATTTATAAAAAGGTTCAAGAATATAGGGGTTGAACTTAATAGAGTATCGGGGTCAAAAAATTTTCAACCACATATATAACACGTAAAAAAATTATCGGGGTCGTTTGACCCCCATCCCATAGCTCTCGGTCCGCCCCTGCTCATGCATCTCAATATCTCATGATGCAACATATTATACGCATCCAATGAATGGTAGTTGAGGTTAATATATCTAGTCAAATGACTTTCAAATTTTATACTAAAGAAAATTTTTCATACAACAAATCACACATTAAATTCTAAATACATTTATACAAATTACATTCAAAATTAAAACATACTCAATTCAAGGAAAACATCGACTGTTGAACAATTTCTGTGTATCTTT
Source organism: Centrapalus pauciflorus (assembly GCA_020465985.1). Lineage (NCBI taxonomy): Eukaryota > Viridiplantae > Streptophyta > Magnoliopsida > Asterales > Asteraceae > Centrapalus > Centrapalus pauciflorus. Next base: position 215,393 of record JAANYP010004341.1, read on the forward strand.
CATCGCTTAAACCTTCGAACTGTTCATCGTGTTCATCGTTATCATCATCTTCATTGTTCATCATATTCAAACTGAGACGCATCATCATTCATCACCATGAAAATCAAACTACCATTCAAAACTTAGAATCGTCAATTCATCATATATGTTCATCAAACTCATCATAGAGAAAGAGAGGGGAGAGAGAGAGAGAGATTTATTATGAAAACAACCAACTTGGTTTAGGTTTTCGTTATTCAATGCTATTTTTTCTTAAAAATTATAATTTTTTTAATGGTTTATTACATAAAGCTAAATCCGACTGCAACCACCTACAAATAATTCAGATATATATATATATATATATATATAGGGTTCAATCAAAAACCAATATGCATCGGAAAACCTTGGAAAACCACCATGCACTACCAAAAATGTATCAAATTCCTCGCGTGATGCATCAAATTCCAGCGTGATGCATCGAGTTTCTACGTGATGCATCGAGTTTCTGCGTGATGCATCACCTGATCCAATGGTTATAAAGTGGTTCCCGGATTTTCCAATACATATAAGTTTTCCATTGAACCCACCCCTGTGTGTGTGTGTGTGTGTGTGTGTGTGTATATATATATATATATATATATATATATATATATATATATATATATATATATATATATATATATATGGGTGGTTCAATGGAAAACACTATACACCTGAAAATTATGGAAACCTACGCATACCATCCGATTTGGTGCATTTCATTAAAAACGCGGTGGCATGATTGTAAATAAGATGATGCATCACGCGAGATTTTGATGCATCAGCGGGGAATTTGATGCATTTGTGGTGGTGCAGTGCGGTTTTCACAAGTTTTCAGGTGTATTGTGGTTTTCTATTGAACCCTATATATATAGAGGGATGTTCAATGGAAAACCACCATGCACATTAAACTTGTGAAAACCGCACTGCACCACCACAAATGTATCGAATTCCCCGGCCGCGTGATGCATCAAAATTCCACGTGATCCATCAAATTTCCCGCGTGATGCATCACCTTATCTACGATCATGCCACCGCGTTTTTTATGAAATGCACCCAATCGGACGGCATGCATGCGTAGGTTTCCATGGTTTTCAGGTGCATAGTGGCTTTCCATTGAACCCAACTAGAATAAATTGTTGATGGCCGGATATATATATAAACAATTAATTGTGCATAGAGTACTCCATTACAGCATTATTGCTGTTCATATTTTTGCAGACGATGCTAGCTATGTAGCTTATTCAATGTTAAAGTTGAGCCAAATGATGTATATCATATGGATACACGTCCATGGGTAAGAGCGCTCTATATGATCTTGCCGCAATGACGATGTTGGATATTTCTGAGGGATGTAGAGCATCGTAGAACACTGAAAATGCTCGAAGAAGGCACGGATATGAGTCTCGAACACATCCCCAATCTCCACTTACTTTGCAGCACGGACCTGTTCGCAGCAACAGATCTGAAAATTCCAAATGATCAATCATAAAAAAGAAATTAATTGGTACTACAAGAGTACAAGTACATGCATGTTTAACTTCTATAGATTATATGGTGTGTAATTAGTACCTCCTTGAATGTTTGTAAGGTTGATGAATGTGAATCTTGCATCTAAGTTATCGTTGTTGAGCTTATCAATAAGAGGTTTAAACCTATGATTAAAGAAATTAACGACATCGTTGATCGACTCTGCGCATGGCTTCCCATTGGTGCCAAACTTGTTTACCATAAGTGGGGTGCACCCTATCTTTGTTAGCCCAAACACAACAACCTTCCTACCTCCCAAGTTATACAAATTCTGTCATACATCAAAATGAATTTGAAAACGTACTATATATATATGATCGATTTTATATCACAAGTCACTCATAAAAATTAGATGAAAGAAGGTGTAATGGTACCTTTAGTTGTCGATAGTATTTTTCTATAAGGACTTTTGCGTATTGATCCGCGGTATACATGCGGCTTGTGTTGTAATGTTCTGGCAATAAGTAGTTGTTAATGTAATCGTTGCTTCCAATATTTACGAGGTAAATGCATTCTTTTACATTTGTTGTGTTCTCTTGTAACTGAAAAAGGCGTAATAACGTTAAGGTGTGACGAATTAACTGCCTATCCAGGCTGATCCGATCTCCCTGTGATGAAATATATATAACGTTACTCTCACTAGTTATTAACCCACGTATTACGTGATTGTGTTAAGAATACATGTTTATTAAAAATATATACAAACATAAATTACACACAAAAATATTTATTTTGCTACAAAAATACAAAAAATATTATTATTTTTATTACTAACAATTATTAATTTTTTTCTATGAATATTATTTACCGTGTCTCATCTATTTAAAACTTTTTTACTTTTAGATAATTTATAAAAACATCTATTACAAATATTGCATTATTTTTAATTTTAAATGTATAAATAGTCCTAGTTAGCTAAAATTAATAGTTATATATGAAAGTTATTAAAATCATTTAAAAGGATTATTGTTTTGATTTATACGAGTTAATTTAGGTAGAACTTAATTATATTATTTTATTATTAATCTTTTAATATAAATCGATAACTAATTAAGCAGAATTATATATGAAAATCTTTTCATATAAATAGATAACTAATTAATTAGGAGAATTATACATGGAAAATGAGAGAGAAAAAGATATTTTGAGCAACTAAGGAAGCGAAACGTGTCGTTGAACCAAATGCTACATCATGCAATTGCAGTAAATTATTTATGCCTGAAGGTGCATTCAACCATCTAAAAATTCTGTAAGTTAATCATTATTCTAATGAAAATGCTTAAAAAGTACTAAATCTTATGTTGTCTTGTAACTTATTAATTAATCACTAGAATTGTTTAAAAGGGTTCAATCTTACATATTAATACTTTATTAATTTAACATGTACGTGTATATAATTGTTAAGTAATTTTTTTTTTATTTTGTTAATTGATAAAGAATTTTAATTAGCTGGTATATATATATATCACTTGTACAACAATTGTTTCAATTTATAAAAATATATCTGTATATATAAACTTTTGGCTTGGAGAAATGAGGCTTGCATTGATAGATTGTTTTCTCATCTTAAGCTTAAAAATAATGATAACATATATATATATATATATATATATAGTCAAATATAATCGATCTCCATACTTATAAGTGGTGATCATTAATTACCATATGATTTCCAGTTTCCTTTCGAATGCCACAACCACCACTGGCGTAGTTAACGCCTTTGCTGATCTGTTCATCTGTTGCAGCAGCGTATGGTGGAATAAATTTATCGAAGCCTAGAAATTCACCTGAAATCAAGCAAACAAATTGAATGCTCTGTGGACCTTAATCTTATTATTGCTAGCTATCTGTCCATATATATTATCCAATATATCAGATTCTACTCTACTATATATAACGGAGTTGGCTATATATATTGAGGAATGCATATATATATATATGTAACGTCGTAACCACCCTTTATGAATAAAAATCTTTATAAAAATTTGAAGGATCAAAAGCAATTTTATCTCAAGAATAATTGAAAATATATATGGAATATATGTAATGTGTAATGGGTGTCTGAAACTGCAAACAAAATGAGAGAGACAATTATATTGTAGAGATAGAAGGAGATCGACCGATGAAGTCAGCGGAGGTCCGGCCATTGGTAAATCTGCCGGTATGATCACCTTTTGGGAAATCGATCCCATAAGGTGGGTAATTGGCTTTCCAGTTTGTCACAAGTTGATTGTTGTTGCCATTATCAACCAACGAGTCTCCAAATATAAAGTAACATGGGACTTGTGGATCACCGGAGACTGCAAAGTGCGATAACACTATAAAGATGAGGATCGAGATGACTGACTCTCGACCCATGTTTGTTTCAGTTCAAATTACAAATACAGGCCGGGACGACCATCCATTTCCAGCATGCTAGCTGCTAACAGAAAGAGCTAGACAAGGATATATAGGTAGGTGGGCAAACCATCGAGTTAGGCGAATTGCTAGAAAATTTGGTGAAACCAATAACTGTCGTTTGCGTTTATTTTTTAGAATTTCTTTCTATTTCAAGTGTCCATCTTAACATTTTCAGTTTGTCCCAAACTAAATGTAAGTACGTTAGGTATAATTTATATGTCTTGATCTATAAAATTAAATTTTAAAAGTAACTAATAATTAATGGTAAAACTGTCATTTTATTGATTAAAGGTTGTACTCGTTATGAATTCTCAAAACTATGTGTTTTTTATTTGATATACATGATCAAATATTATACTTGTTACAAACAAAAAAAAGAGGTCAACAGTTGAATAGATGTCCCTCTGTTATTAAAAAAAACTCACCAAAGATTCATTTTCAAAAAAAAAAAAAAACCTACTTTTCCGATACTATCACTTTGGCTTCCCACTCTTTTACTTTCTCTTTCTTCTTTCACGTTTAGTAACATTTAAAGCAATGTTTCGGGATACCTATTTGTATGAAGAAATGAGAGGAATAAAATGAAAACATAATATCTCAAAAAGATACTTTTATCATATTTTTTCTTCACTTCATCCTATCTCATCCCACAAGTGAAAAAAATGTTTAGAGTCCTTCAATCTCTCCCTTCCAGAACATGTTGTCAACACAAAATTAACAAATAACAATATTTTTATATTTAAAAAAGTACATAATACAATATCATCTCTCAACTGTCGGAGCTGGGATGTATTTCAACATATTCAAGCACCTCCGTAACCGATGGTTTTTCAATCAATTAGACCGGTGTGTTCAACAAGGTTTGCGCTATTTTTTTTTTTCTAAATATTTTGGGTTGGTTCTTGAATATTGTCTCTTATACTTTTTATTTCTATTGGGCTTCTGTTTTTTCTTTTAAGTTTTTATGATTATAATCCAGTAATATTCAATAAGTTTGGGTAATGAAATCAACAAATATAAATTAAATATGTATATAATACTTTTATAAACTTTTCGTAGGTCACTCAAAAAAATCTTAGGTGTCACTTGAATTTGTGATACACACATAACACAATATTTTAAAATTTTATAGATGTCCAGTGACACTCATATTATCTCACAAGATCCACCCATGTATACAACAATCCAACCAAGCTATGAAACTGGTAACGTCCACACATACTAAGGGTGCGTTTGTTATGAAAAAATCAAAAGGTTGAAATTTTTTTGACTTTTAAATTTTATTATAAATGATAATAATACATATATTTGGATTGACGTATGAAACAAAGAAAAAATAATGAAAACTCAATTATCTTGTCATGTGATTCTTTTCATTTTGCAAAGGATACTAAGGGGTGTAAATATGATTAACCCAAAAAAAAAAAAAAATTTGAAACCAGTTTACTGACGTGATAACAAGCCTACTTATCTAAGGTTTTGTTTGTTTATCAGTTAAGTCTTAATAAACAAACACCACCTAAATAACTGTATGAGCTTAAAAGGTCATTGATCTTATCTATTTCAACAAAATAATGAGCCCAAATTCGAGGCCCATTATCATATTATTCATCTTCTTGACAATATTGAGCTTCTTTTCTGTCTCTGACCTTTGGGACTCTTTCGATTACTGGACCCAACAAAGAGACAACTTTGTAGAATGAAGTTTCGACTTTTCCTAGGAAAGATTTCCCCCCATATTTTTTATTCCGAGGCTGATGGGTGCACCGAATTTACGATATGTCTTCCCATCGATCCACTACCAAATAAATATCTTTCAATTAATTGGATTTATATATATACGTATTGTATTAGCTACTAAAATGCATAATTCATAAACAAAGCTCCAGCTTATCAGCATCTGTGCTACAATATTCTTCAGGAATTTAAGTTTTCCCCAATACCACGCAAATATGCAATCGCTCTTAGTGAAGGATTGATCAGGGATTTTAATCAAGGCCTTAACGAGTATATATATTTACAGAAGATAAAAAAGGTACAAATCAATACACATTTACATGGTAAAGGTAATTGAAGTAATTCAATACTCTATTTTTCTTCATGGTACGTAACTGACTGTAGGTTTAAAAAAAGTATTTTATTCAGTTCCAATGTTTTTACATTTTCATACATAGCGTTGTACGTTTGGGAGAAATCAAGATAACTGATAGTCTGATTGTACTCCCTTTCTTGGGTATATTTTCTTTCTCCGAAGTAATTTTAAGAGGTAAAGAGAAACCCTTATTATCCTCGTTACTATTTCTTACTTTTCATGCATACAAAGAATCTCAAATTAACAAAAAAAAAACATTTTTTTGCAATGTTAAAGTTGAGCGAAACTTCCAATATCATAAGGAGACGCATCCAAGGGCGAGAGAGCAGTGTACGATCGTGTTGCAAGTACTGTGTTTGCGATTTCTGTGGGATGGAAACCATCATAGTAAATAGATAAACCGCGGTTAGGGCAAGGTATTGTGTTTGGAACACATTGTCCATCCTTCCTTACTTGACAACAAGGGATATTTGGAAATTCTACACCTGCAAATTAAATCCAAACATACTGGAATTAAATAAGTTATACTAAATTAAAACTCAACAAACATAATGATCTATATAATCTTGAAATGAACATGAAATGTAACCATAAATTGGAAACTTAAGTTATTTAATTACCTCCTTGTGGTGCTAAAATGCTCGTAACGTTGATGAAAGTGACTTTTGCATCAGCTAATTCGTTGTTGAGATTATCAACAAGTGGCTTAAGCCTGGCATTAAATAGATTAACTGCAACATTGATAGCCTCGACACATGCTTTTCCGTTTGTGTCAAATCTTGCTATTTCTGCTAGGGCACACCCGATATGACCCAAACCAAACACCGCAATCTTCCTTGCTCCCAAGTTGTACATAGCCTATCAAATTAATCAATGCAAATTTGCGGTCATCAAACTTAATTAATTAAAAGATTAAAGAATTTGATCACAAAGACAAACAAAAATGACAACAATCATTAATTCTTAACAGATCATACATATTGGAATTCAATGGAAAATCAGAATATATATTTGTATGTACCCTTAGTTGTTGAGAGTATTGTTGGACGAGGACTTGTGCAAATTCTTCGGCAGTGTATTGGTTGCTGGTGGGATAACTATCAGCGACCAGAAAGTTGTTGATGTAATCGTTGTTTCCAATGTTTGATATGTAAATGCATTGTTTTAGGTGCTCATCAGTAAGAGTATTGTTGTTTTGTAATTGGGAAATGCGAGAAATTATAGCTTGGTGATTATGTATTTGCTTGTCCAAACTGATCCGATCACCCTGCAGGGGAATTCAACTTAAACACGTACAACACAATTAAAAAATCCAAAGTATACTTAAAAACTATAAATACAAAAGAGAATGACCAAATACGTATGTAAATTTAATTTGTTAATAAATCAATATTGATCGATAAGCTAGCCTAGCCATGGTCGATCCATCTGTCATATAATATATAAGTTGTTAGCTTTTCATTTGAATGTAGTCAGCATAGCCTTGATTGTTGTCTAAGGCATTGTTTGTTTACCTCTTAATGGAATCATTAATATGTCATTTTACTTTTGAATAACTTCTTAATGAAAAAGTAAACAACCAACCCTAAACCTGTTCCAAATCCATGAATGTTCGTTTTCCACAAGGACCACAAACATGCATCCTTGCGTGGGGAGATATTACCACAGATTTTTCTTAAATAAAGAGAGCTGGAAATTAAACAATGTTTATTAATTAAATTAATTCGAGCATCATAACTGGTGATTACCAGATGACTTCCTGATTCCTCTCGAATGCCAGCACTGCCACTGCCGTAGTTAACGCCTGTGATAATTTCTTCGTCGCTTGCGGTAGCATATGGTGGTATGAACTTTTGAAAACCAAGAAGATGACCTGAAACCATTTGTATATACGTGCGTTGACCTCAATATTCTTGCCATCCATTCTTAACTAAATAACGAATTAATGTCACCAATGCATGATCTAAGGTATGAGAGATTATATAGAATCTAAACAAATGTTATGTTTTTGAAATTTCTAACATGCACCAATATATATCCCTCCATAAAATCCAAATAAGCAAGCAATTCAAATGTTTGTGAATTAAATTCAAAATTCTTAGGTTGTAGTAGTAACGATGAACAAATTAACAGTTAGTTTGCAAAATAGTAAATTGATGTTTGAATTTGATTGGTATGAAGGGATTTTTTTCAATTCTTACAAAAGATACAACTTTGGAGGAACTAAACATCAATTCTTGGAAATAATTAATAACAATTAATTAATGCATGCATGTGATGAAAAGTGATCGATATTATATATATTGGATAGTTTTCTGAAAAGTTGATAAAATGATTATGGTTTCAACAAACGTGCGTACCGATGATGTCTGCGATGGTTCGGCCGTTGGTGAATCTACCGCTGACACCTTCAGGGAAATCAATCCCATATGGTGGATAATTGGCCTTTGCTGCCGTCTTAAGTCCATTGTTGTTGCCATTATCGACCAACGAGTCTCCGAATATGAATAAACATGGCACTCGTGGTTGTCCCGCGATTACGAATGTTCGATCCTGCAACAACCCTACAACGATAAGGAAACAAAACAATATGCTAAGATCATGAGCCATGTTTGTTGGACTACCAACATAACATGTACAGGGAAAAATATCTATTTTCAAAGAGAAATGATTGCTACATTCGACACGCGGCCATATATATGTGATTCTAGTTTATTTCTAAGGTCAAGCGATGGGGATTTAATTGAATAGTTTATTTAAGTTAGTAATTAAAGTAAATTCTAATCTGGACCTTGTGGTTTGGATTGAATTCTAGTTAATTAATTTGGACCGATGAATTTATTTTTGAAAATCTATTTCTTTTTATAATAATCCTATATTCCTATTTGAAACCCTATAAATTATTATATAATTAAACCTCTATTAACTTATAAATATTAATTACCAACACTTTTTCATTATTATTATAATACTCTCCTTAATTACATTATTATTATTATTATCTATCTATATCTATATTTATGTATAATAAAAGAAAACACAAAACGTTATGTGTCATCTCTACGTTTTATTAATTATAAATGATAAATACAAATTATTAATATGGGTTAATATCGAAAGAAAAAAAAACATTTTTCTTTCTTCATTTTTACGATAAGTTCGTTGACTTTTTTTTTTTTACTGTTTAAGTCTTCTACACATTTTTTATATTATTCAAATGTATATATGAGACTTATATAGTCGGTTATTAACCGGTTATCAATACAATGACTTAAACAAGTAAAAAGAAAAGTTCAGTGACTGAATCGCTAAAACGATAATAGAATAAAATATAAAATCATTCAGTAAAATAATTTTTTTTACTGGCTTATAGCAAGTCAAAAATATATACTTTTGAATAATAAAAAAATATACAAGAACTTAAACATTTAGAATAAAGGACTAGAGACTTAAAAGGAAAAAAAATGATTTTTTTTTTCAATATTAACCTACTAATATTAAGGGTCTCATAAGTGTTCTTTTTTTTTTTTCATTCTATTATTTTAAGAAAAATAGACTTTAATTAGATAATTATTCGAGTTTTACTGTTTATTCGTGCCAAGAAAATGATGACCCTTTCTGATATGGAAACAAAAATTGATGATGATAACAAAGGAATTAAGAGGGTGTTTGGATTTGCGTTTGAAAAAGTGATGTAGCGTTTTGGAAACTAATAATCAGATAATTGTTGTAACAAAAAGTGTTGCAGGAAATGTAGTGTTTGGTTTAGCTTCTGCTGTTTGATATCATAATTATCAGATAATCAGTTTTTAAAGCGTTTGGATTTGCGGTTTTACTTGTAAAATGACCAAATAATCACTTATTAAGCAAATAAGCTACAATTTTTAACTTATGAAAAAGTGTGGTAGCACAAACGTTAAACGCAAATAATCACATATTAACGTATGCAATCCAAACACTTTAAACCAATTATTTGCGTTATTGTAATGTAATAAGCTAATAATCACATTTATAACGCAAAACCAAACACCATCTAAGTTTGATATTCTCTGAAATTGATAACTAACAACAAAAAGATAGAAGTGCATAGATTAATCCCTCTTTCACAAATCACAACCAAGTATGTTAAGAGACTAACAACTTACTAGCAATATTTCTGCACACATACTTCCTTTCCTTCCTCCTTTATTTATAGAAATTCCAAACAACTAACTACAAATATTATTAGGGTAAATTACTAAAAATAGTAACAACTTTTTGATTTTTTATCATTTATAGCAACATTATTTATTTTTTGTCACTAACAATATCAACTTTTATATTTTTGTATTTTGTATCCTTAATAGGAATAACTTTTGTATTCTTTTGATTATTTATAGCAACAACTTTTTTAAGTTTTTCAATAAATGATAGAAAATGTAAAAATTGATGTTATTAAGGATAAAAAATAAATAATGTTGCTGCAAATGTTAAAAATGCACAAAGTTGTTTCTATGTTTAGCAATTAGCCTATGTTATTACTATAATACCCATTCTAGAATATACAAATAGTAAAACTTAGAAGAGCATTAATTCTTTCAACACATCACTTGTCATTTTGCTTATTTGTCTTCATTAATAATTTGGTGAATATTTTGTTTATAAATATATTTTAAATTAAATGCATACGTACAAAGATACAGGCATAATAAGATGATGTCATTTTCATTAGTATTTCGTATTGCATACAAAGAATTGCAAGGCAATTTATACCACACAATCTACATCAAGGCTGAGTTTAGCCAACTGAGAAATATCATATGGGGAAGCATCCATAGGAGTGAGCGCCGTGTATGATCTTGCTGCAACAACTGTATTTGCAACATCAGTGGGATGAAAATCGTCATAGAAAACAGATAAATCCCGAACTGGACAAGGGATCGAGTTAGGAACGCATTGTCCATCTGTCGTTACTTGACAACAAGGAACGTTTGACAATACTACACCTGCAAATTCCAAACATTTTATTATATTAATACCATTAATAAATTTAATTCGTCTGTGCATAATTAGGAATTAATTAACAATATATTCTTAACTCGAAATGTATAATATAATATATATACTTGCTGTGAATATAAAATTGACCATAGAATGGTAACTTATGTGTTACCTCCTTGTGGTGCTGAAATGCTTGTAAGGTTGATGAAAGTGAATCTTGCATCAAAGAAATGATTATTGAGCTCATCAACTAGAGGCTTAAGCTTATCATCAAATACCTTTACCGCATCATTTATCCACTCAACGCAGGGCTTTCCATCGGTTCCAAACAATGCTATCTCACCTGGGGTGCACCCTAACTGTCCCAAACCGAATACAGCAATCTTCCTAGCTCCCAATTTGTACAGAGTCTGTCATAAAACTCAAATGCACAATTTTTGGTTTTAAAAATGTCCCTTTAGTCTGACGGTACCAAGTTGTAGCCCCAATCAAATGGTTGTAAGTTCAATTTTTGGTTTTTAAATCTCCACTAATTTAAGTGAACAAGAGTAAAAGATCAAAGACTACGTACAAGTGACAATTTTCTAGCACATGTACTAATCCATTCGTTCATCCCAAAATAAATATCCACTTGTTTTTTATAGTCTTTTATAAAATAGCGTCCATCATCATAAAGTGCTACTTACTATGTTTCAAAATAGGTAATTTGGGACGTAAGTGATAAGTTACTGAAAATTGATTGCGGTTCTGATTGATAATTGACTGGCTGATTAGTGATCAATAAATCTGTTTTTTTCTTTTTTGTATAAATGACTTGGCTAGGCTTGAAAGCAACGCATACAGATCTAAAGATCATATTTTACAACCTTGATAAGAAATTGATTCCACCACTTTGGTCTCGAGTTGAATTCCATGGGAAACAAATACAAGAGGGAGGGTAGCTTACTGAAGGGATGGTTGTGATGGTGCTGCAGTGGGGATGAGAGTGTGTGGTGGCGCTGGACGGAGAAGGAGACATCTGCGGCGGTTTTAGGGTGGGGGACTGAGAGGCAACAACGTATCATGAATAAAGACTAAAGAGGGATGTGAAGAATGAAGGGGTGTTATGTTTACTAGGGTTGCCACTGATCAAACATATCACTTATCAGATATTTATGACTTATTTGGTCAGTGATCGGCTTAAATAAGTGATAAGTAGTAAAAAACAACACAACCTTAGTTTGTTTCAAAATAAATAATGTTCGATCACTATCATTAATAATTAAATAGTTAGCTATATTTATAGGATTCCGATTATTCCTTTATATATGGAGTCCAAAAAATTGGTCTTGCAATTTGATAATTAATGATAAAATGTTATTTGGTTGATTAAAAATATCAGTATTTTTATGTGATGGACGTTTATTTTGATATGGATAAAGTAAATAGTTAAAATTTTACAATTTTAGTTATATTATAGTTATTTTTTTAAAAATAATTAATATATAAGTGCAAAATTTCATTATTAAAAGTTAAAATTGTAATAATTTTACATTTTTTAAAATTGTATGTTTTTTTACAAGCAGTAGATATTTATTTTGATACGAAAGGAGTTTATGCCAAAGTGAGATGAAAATGTTTACCGTTAGTTGCTGAGAATATTGTCGCATGAGGAGTTTTGCATATTGATCGACGGTATATATGCGGCTTGTGGGGTAATTGGTAGGCATCAAGTAGTTGTTGATGTAATCATTGTTTCCAATAACTGAAATGTAAATACATTTTTTAAGGTATTCATGGGTAAAAGTCTTGTTACGTTGTAAGAGCAAAAGACGTGAAACTATTGCTGCGTGATTAAGTAGTTGTCTATCCATGCTAAACCGATCACCCTGCAGCACGTGAAGTAACAAGAAAAACATTATTTTCAATTCCTTTAGATCGATCTAAATAAATGCATGTACGTAGCAGAGTATTGAATTCGAGAAATATATATGTCGCAAATGATGATGATGATTACCAGATGACTTCCAGATTCGGATCGAATACCAGCACTACCACTACCATAGTTTACACCTGTGTTGATCTCTTCGTCTGTTACGGTAACATATGATGGGATGAATTTGAGAAAGCCCACAAGTTCACCTGAATTTAAGAATACAATTCCTATGATTAACTCGATATTCTTGTCATCCTTTTTTGACAATTTAAATGGTCAAAGGTTCAAGGCCATGCTATCTCAGGAACGTAAACATTAATTAGACTTAACATATATTTTAATAATTAAAATATTAAAATTTTAGGTTGGGTATATATGATATTAATATCGAAATGAATTCAACTTACTATATGTGTAATCTTAATTAACGCATTATATAATTTCTTGATCTATTTAGAATACCAAAATCTAAAAACCCAAGAAAACAATATATTCAATTATAAATTTAAAAACATTATAAAACCATAAACATCCAAATTATAATTAATAGTTTTTTAATTTATATATCGATCTGATAACAGTATATAACATACACATTATGCAACTAAATTTTGACATATATAATTAATAAATAAATATTTTTCATAATGTGATTAATTATATATATAAAGTCTTTTTTCATTTAAATTTACAGCAGCTAGATGAAGACTTTATATATGTCCTACTTGTGGGGGATAGCTAGGGAGGAATATTCGTATCATATTTTGATCCATGAAATATATGCATCGACAAAATTTTGCATGGAGTATGCTTATCGATGTTTTGCATGGGAATGAAGGAATCGAGTTCATCATGTCAAACAGAAAGAAAAAAATATAATGCCAAAGGGGAATAACACCAATTGAAAATCCTATGATCGAGTATATACAGACAGTAAACGAACCCAAAATAACACCAACGATATATGGTATGTTCAATTCATTCATTTAACTTTAATCAAACATTATACAAAGAACATAAACGAGCGAGAGATTTTATGTTTGTATTCGTTCATCAAAGAATTGGAAAAGTGTCATTTAGTGACACAAAAAAAAAATTGTCACTATATCTTACTTTTAGTTACACTTGTGAAAAAGTGTAAGTATAGAGCAATCTTTTACCTACACTTTTTCTAAATTAGTGGCACAAACACATACATTTTTAGTCACTATATATCTATACCCACTCCACTTTTACACGCTCTTTTTGTTGTCAAAAAAGTGCCACTATAGGTATCAAAATCTTTTACCTACACAACAAAAAGAGTGGGTAAAAGTGGTGTGAGTATAGATATATAGTGACTAAAAATGTATATAGGTATAGGACTTAAGTATTTTGTGACAAAAATTTTTTGTCACTAATTGAGAAAAAGTGTGGATAAAAGATTACTCTATACCCACACTTTTTCATAAGTGTCACTAAAAGTAAGATATAGTGACACTTTTTTGTGTCACTAAAAGTGTGTGTCACTAAATGACATTTTTCTTGTAGTGATTTGTGCATGTTCGTTTTATGTTCGTTCGTTTAATTGATGATCGAACACAAACGAACAACAAATGAACGAACATAAATAAGCAACTAAACAAACACAAACGCACACAACTGAACATGAACGAACAAACTTGTAAATTAAAAACAAAACTCACAACACATGATTTATAGTTAACAAATTGCGTATACATTACGGTACTAGAGTTTGAAGTCTAATTCATAAATTTATATTATTATTTAATGATGATGATAATATTTTGTATATTTAATAAAGAAATTACAGAAATGTTCCCCGTGGTTTGTTTAAAATTATGAAAACGGTCTCTCAACTTCCAAAGTTGCAGTGACAATCTCTCAAACCATTTTTTTACTTGCAGAATTGATCCTTCTATTTCTAAAATTTTAAAAATGTCGATTTTGCCATTCTCTTAATTACAAGTTTTTTAATTTCAAATTTTTCATCAAACTATTTCATTACGTTAATAAATATTGAATTTATGTAAATTATGATTTAAATTTACTAATACATTACGTTTTGATTTAAGTTTACTAATTTATTACATTTGATTTAAATATTTTGTTACACTGATATGTTAAATTGTTATATATCGTAATTTGCTGATTTATTAAATTCATTTCACAGTTTAATTTATTATTTTATCATAGTTTTACTAATTTATTAATTAGCAAACAACATAGATATACATTCTGACGACAACAGTAGTACCACACTACTAAACTTGTTAAATTTCAATGGATATATAAGATGTTGGAGGCAGACAACGTACACAAGCATTTCTTAATTATATAACAATGGGGGAAAGCATCAGCTGATCAGCAAATTTTCTTCAAAACTTAAACTTTAAGTTTCTTGTTTCAACATATTTGGAAAACTTAGGTGCCGTTTGGATTGCATGAATTTAAAATGATGGATGGATTATGAAATGCGGAGAATTAAGTAGGGAATATGAAATGCTAAATGAACCTAAGTCCTTTCTTTTTAGTTTTTATCCAAACATGATTTCTAAATCCAAATCTCAAATGAGTTGTTGAAATCGTTCAAACCAAACGGCACCTTATTGTCAAGAAAAGTTTAAATAAGAGATATGGAAAAGACCTATGATGTCGGCAACGGTTCGATTGTTGGTGAATCTACCAGTGGCACCTTGTGGGAAATCGATACCATATGGCGGGTAATTAGCTTTTGCTTCTGTCACAAGTCCATTGTTATTGCCATTATCGACCAACGAGTCTTGATATGTGCAAAATTATACATGTTTTTGATATCATTTTATCTCTAATTTATGTGGTTTTCAGACCGAAACGCGTGAAAAAGATACTGATTTCATTAATATGTGTATTCCGCAGGTCAGAAGCCATTGAATCAACATGGGAACGGAAATAAAGGCTAAAATGACGAGACTTTATGATCCAGCCATCTCCCGTGATCGAAAGCAAAGATTTGGCGAAAAGTGACTCTACACGCCCGCGTAAGACCCTCCACGCACCTATGTAGCCATGTCCAGTTGAGCATCCACGCACCCGCGTAGAACTACCCACGCGCCCGCGTACACATTTGCAGTCAAAGCAAGCCACGCGCCCGCGTAGCATGCCCACGCAGGGGCGTACACTAGGTTAAGTCCACGCACCCGCGTGACTTTCCCCTACGCGCCCGCGTGCCGGGCCCAGCCCATCAAAAATCGTTTTTAAAACCTAAGAGGCGGCAGTTCCGATTTCAGAGTCGATTGGAGGCGATTTTCAGACATAGTTAGGCGAATTTCTTCTCGATTTTCAGTAGTTCTTCATAGTTAATCATAGTTTTAGCTTAAAGTTTAATTCTTCTTCACTTTTTGGAGCATTCGGGGCGATTCCAGCATTAATTCGTGCGTTTCAGACACGATTTTGGCGAATTTCAGAGTTTTCTTTCATCTTTTACGAATTTTTATCCTAGTTTAGTTAAAGTTTTCGAATTTCTTGGATTAGAAGCATCGGTTCGAGTTTTGGATTCAAATTCTTTATTGTAGCGGCGCGATTTGGTACATTCGTTCCTTTACTTTCTGAATTTATAATAATTTTTATTAATTTAAGTTTAATTTTGAGTGTTATCATGATTAGTGAGTAGTTTTCTTGTTCACCCGCTTGGGATGACGGATTCTATGTATTAATTGGCAAATTATTGGATTGATTGATGGATTTTGGTTTATATTTGTTTGATTCTTGACTATTTCATATTTTCTTGTTAAAAATCAGATTTTTATTAATCTTTTAGCATTGTTTTGCGATAATAGAGTTTTAATTAAATCTGCGTTTTAAAAATAAAGAGGCTTTAAATGAAAAATTAATAGTCAACTATCTCTTCTAGGCATTGTGTTGCGATAATGATTTGATAGTTGATTGTTAATCTAGGATTTTATGTGTTTGTTGGTTCTTATGCATTGTGTTGCGATAATAGGATTGGCAAATCATAAAGTTCGATTTTTAAAGTGACAAAGTCAATTTGTTGGATTTCGGTGTTAATCGATTATCTTTAAGCATTGTGTTGCGATTATAAGATTAATTGGTTAATATTGGAGTTTGATGAGTTGCTTTGTTTTCATCACGTGGTTATAAAGATTAAATATTTTAACTTGAAGTAATTAAATAATCGGTAAATTAAACTGAAATCCGGGCTTAATTGAATTCAAAAATTGGTTATCAACCGATTTGTCTTTAGTCAATCAATTCAATCCATCGCCAGTTAATTATAGTTTTCTAATTCCAAGTGGGTGACGTTTTCGTAATATAAGAGTTCGATTCAGTTGTCGTTACTTGCTTGCTTTAGTCGTTTAGTTTAATTCTTGTTTGATAAAATTAGTTTTTATTTTAATATTAAAAATCCAAAAATATTAGTTTAACTTTTTATACTTGTGCTACTTAGTTTGCTATAGTTATCATGTTAGTTAAATTTAAGTATTGTCTCTAGTTGATAACTTCCTCAAAACGTCAAAAATAGCTGAATATTGGTTTAGGTTGTAGTATTTGAGTCTCCAATCTTTATTCCGTTCCCTGAGTTCGATAAATCCTGGGTGATTCTTAAAGCTATATTGCACACGATTGGTACACTGCCAGTTGTGTAATTTATACTTTGGGTTCATTTAGATATTAAAACCTGAGGTGTGTTTTACACGCGTCAAGTCTCCAAATATGAAGTAACATGGGACTTGGGGTTCTGCAAGTGTTGGAACCCCAACAACTATTACTATTAGCACCAGAAATAACAGGCTGATTTCGCATCTCATGTTGCAGTTAGTTGGGCTACGAAGAGAGGCCTGGATGATATTCATGGATTTATGGTCCATTTTAGATGCAATATATATGCATGCTACTTATCTTATTTATAGAAAGAATTGAATGGGGATCAAGGTGGCCTAGTGGATACGTTCCACTGATCGATTTTCAAAGATAATTAAGGGGTGGATGAGCATTATTGGGCAAGTGGGAATATATATATATATATTGAATTTTGAGTAAATTAATTTTCAATAAATTTCTTTTAATGATATAATTGCACGTACGCTTTCGAACCAATTAACACTTTAATTATCGTTTATTAACAAAAGATAGAGCTTAGTACGTAGTTTTTTAAATCATAAAAATATGATGTTTTTGGAAATAGTTATGTATGTATGCATGTATCATAAGATATAGATAAGGCATTATTTTATTATATACACGCTACAAGAAAAGTGTCATTTAGTGACACACACTTTTAGTGACATAAAAAAAAGTGTCACTATGTTTTACTTTTAGTGACACTTTGAAAAAAATGTAGGTATAGAGCAATCTTTTACCCACACTTTTTCTAAACTAGTGACACAAAAATTTTGTCACAAAATACTTGAGGCCTATATACCCACATATATTTTTAGTCACTATATATATACTCACTTCACTTTTACCCACTCTTTTTGTTGTGTAGGTAAAAAATTTTGATACCTATAGTGACACTCTTTTGACAACAAAAAGTGTGGGTAAAAGTGGAGTGAGTATAAATATATAGTGACTAAAAATGTATGTGGGTATAGACCTCAAGTATTTTGTGACAAAATTTTTTTGTCACTAATTTAAAAAAGTGTCGGTAAAAGATTGTTCTATATCTACTCTTTATCATAAGTGTCACAAAAAGTAAGATATAGTGACACTTTTTTTGTGTCCCTAAAAGCGTGTGTGACTAAATGACATTTTTCTTGTAGCGGTACACAAAGTAATTAATTACGAGAAAATTCATATATCCCTAGTTAATTTTGATGGTTAGATTTGTGTATGCAATGAAGTGCATTTGACGCTTAATTTATAGTAATTGCTTCCATTACAATTTAATATTAAAAGTATTTTTAGGTTTCTTGAACTTTTATTCTATTAATAATAATGTAGTTATTAAATGACCAAGAATACCGGTTGGCCAGTTGGGTTTAGCCCATCTGGTATGAGAGGTAATATGCAAATGAGAGGCTACGGCCGGTTCAACTTCCGCCGGAGGCAAGTTTACAT
Organism: Centrapalus pauciflorus; assembly: GCA_020465985.1. Classification (NCBI taxonomy): domain Eukaryota; kingdom Viridiplantae; phylum Streptophyta; class Magnoliopsida; order Asterales; family Asteraceae; genus Centrapalus; species Centrapalus pauciflorus. The sequence continues at coordinate 234,391 of JAANYP010004341.1, forward strand.
GTAGGTGGTAAAGGTAAGTTCTAAAGTTCTCATTTGAGGCAAATGAGTAGCTTAGGAGGAGAAGTAGGTTAATTTTTAGTTTAAAAAAAATGATCAAGAATTAATGAGCAGGCGTACAATATCAGTTTCAATGAATGACAATTCAATTATGTGAGGACCCATAAAAAGACATGTTGACATACAAACTAACATTTAACACATGGAGCTTTTTTTTTGTTTTTGTTTTTTTCCCTTTTAGCCCTTAATTCCTTCCATAAAAAGATTGAAGATTCGACTGAAATTGCAAGAAATTTTGTTATATGTGAAATTTGTATTAGAACGTACATCTCCATTCCAAAACCTATAGATAGGTTTTTAATTTTGACAATGCAATGTCACTTATCAAAACCTCTTCAAAAACCCTTTTTCAAACATATACACTTTTCAAAAGATTTTATCAACTTATTTTTAAATAATATTATAAAAATAAAAATGAATACAATAGCAATTTTTCACATACACAAACAGATTCAGGTCAAAACTTATATATTAAACATAAATCGATGTGCAAAACCCATAGATTGTAACTTGAAATTTAGATTCAACTCGAAACCCACAACCTAAACCCACATATTACAGATCAAAATATTGAAATGAAAAGTCAAAGTAATCAGAAGAAAATGTTGTCGTCATCAGAGGCAATCAGCAAACACTTGCTAAGACCCCATCTTTATGTTCAGATCGGTCATGAAGAACCTCTTGTGCATAGATTTTGACGACCAACAAACACCCCCAGATCTATTTGATTTCCCTCGGTTCCTTCTTCAATCAAAACTTAATCTCAACCGTAACGGTGGTCTCTTTCCAACCGTCAATCTATTCTCTTTTGATCTTGCTTGTCACATCGATACGTTTGCTCGCCTTCTCTCTCTCTGCTTGCTCGGTCTTCTTTTTGATCTCTCATTTGTTTTCATCAAAAAGATCTAGTAAATGCATTTGCTTTTTTTTTTAATTTGATTTACTTTTAATTAAGAACTTTTTTTGTTTTAAAATATTTTATTTAATTAATTAAAAGAAGTCTATTACCTATGTTTATATTATTCTTGAGAGCAAAATAGTCAAATTTTAAAAAATATCAGGTCAAAGGACCGAAATCAATACAAAACGTTAACAATAGGTATTGTAAGTGTAGTTTCAAAGTGAAATTGGTGATAACCATAATTGTCCATAACCACGAGGACGAAAACCGTAATTTGCCCAAAATAAATTTATTAATTTAGGCTCAAAAATTCTGAAATTACGCATACGTTTACACTCTTTTGGTTTGAAGATACCGTTTTGAAACCTTGGATAATTTTCATCTTAGTTTCGACATCAATAATTTCACGATATATTTATGTAAAACTTGCAATTTTCATTATTTCTTTCTGGTTATATACGTAGTGAAATAAGATCACAAGCCTCGAGTACGTGGAAGCCACCACATACGGGCACAATCATCAAAAGAGTAATAACACAGCCACCAAACTTCATACAAATCAATATCAAGCATGAATACTAGGGTTGTGAATTCACTCTTGCCAACTCGATCTAAAACCCTACTATTTTGTCTTCTATTTTTAATCCAGATTAAGTAATTAATCCAAGGTTTTGAATAATAATATTACAACTAGACGATTATTGAACAATATTATTATTACAATGAGTTTAATAAAAAAAACTAATATGTTTTCTTGTTTTTTGCAATTTATCTATCAATGTTTTTTTCCTAAGAAATTACTCAAGTTATTGTTTTTATTTTGATTTTCAGGAAAAAAAATTGGTTTTTTTTATATTCAACCCTGTCATTTTCCAAAAATAACCAATATACTTTCACTTTATTCCGAAAATTCCTCAGAAGACCTTTTTGAGAAAAAAGAAAAGAAAAGAAATATTGCAAATCACAAACAAATAGATAACTTAAGCATTTCATTGGTAAAAATAACATAGATGGACTGAATCGTAAAAACATGAAAAACATGTTGGTTTTTTCATTTTAAACCTTTTACAATTTGAATACATGTGTAACAGATTCCATTCATTACGACCATAATTAGTTATTGGTTTAATTGTTTGTATAGATGGTACGTGGCCATTTTCATATTCCATACGTACGTAGTATTATTTAAGAGGAATTATTAGGTTGTGTTTGGCCAAGAGGATTGACAAAAGAAAAATGAAGATAAATTATTTTTTAGGATAATCGAATTATGTATATCAATTTTCTATGAATTCTTATGTTGTATCAATATATAGCTCAAAATTCAATTCTCTCATTCTTCTAACGATGGTGAAAAATTAAATAAAACTAAAATTAGAAAAAGAGAAATACAACAATTATAAGCTTGTTGTATATTCAAGTTTCATGGCTTTAGAAATCCTTATTTAGGATTTTGATTTAGAAATCTTCATTGCATAAAAAAACTTTTAACTGACTATTATTAATTATCAAAATGAGTTTTTTCAAAAAGAAAAGACTTGCAACCTAATGAACCGGTTGCAATCTAGTAATCTACTGACCAACCTTTCGTCTCTGACGAACTTTATTTCCGGTGAACTCGCTTGTTTGTATTTTATGTTTCAAATTCACATTTGTTGTTGATTTCTTTGTCGAGTTCTGTGTTTTCTTTTTTGGAATTTACTTTTTTGACAAAAATATGGTGGTCATTGATGACTTGTGGACGGTTGCCTATGACTTTCAATCAATTACAAATGGTAATATTGCAATTTTGTAAGATTTTGTTGGTTGGAGGTCTTTTTGCAATGAAATATATATGGTTGATGGTTTTAATCACAAAAGTTGTCCAATTTAAGGATTTTATTTTGTATAAATATCTCTTTTTAATAATCATGCAATCCATCGTTATCTTTTGTCTCTTCATTTCTCTTATCAAACGTAACCTAAGAAAATTGGATGGTGACCATTTTAGTTTGGTAGCTTTTGCATATGGGCCGCGGGTGTTTTAAAAATGTAAACAAAGTAAAGGCGTAGACAAAATATATAATATATAAAAGATGCATGTAACCATCTTATTATTATATAATATTGCTTATTCATTTGTCTTGCATGCCTACATAGATGGAATTGCTAAAGAGTTCGATCACATAATGCAATCTTTATGAAGCTAGCTAGCTAGGCTGGCTAATTAAGGTCGTTGAGCCAATTCATTAATATCATAAGGAGACGCATCCATGCGAGTACGTACGTGCTCTGTATGCTCTTATCGCAAGGAGATTGTTGATTATATCGGTGGTATGATAGTCGTCAAAGTAGACAGTTGTATCCCGAACCGGACAAGGGATTGAGTTTGGAGCACATTGTCCATCTGCCCTTACTTGACAACAAGGAACATTTGCCAAACCTGCAAATTCAATTCCCAACTCAACATTTTATTAAAGTACTTTTATTTAGCATATTATTAGGAAATTAATTAACTAATGTTCTTTAATTATAATTACCTCTTCTTGGTGCAGTAATGCTTGTAGTGTTAATGTAAGTGTAATCTGAATCAGGTAAATCATTATTGAGATCATCCACAAGAGCCTTAATTAAGCCGATCATTATATAACTTTACAGCATCATTTATCGACTCAACGCATGGTTTTCCATCGGTGCCAAACTTTGCTATCAAACCTGGCAGGGGTGCACCCTATAGGACTCACACCAAACACCGCCACCTTCCGAGCTCCCAATTTGTACAGATCGAGTCTATCATGTATATATAAACTTGGGTTTAATTAATGTTGCAATTCACTGATAACTTAAGTAAACAACGTACAATTAAGTTAAAGATTAAAGTGCATATATGGCTCAAAAATAACAGCATTTTTATAGCATACTATACATTAAGTAAAGATATATATATATAAGATCGATGTAGTAGGCATGCATGCATACGTACCCTCAATTGTTTGCGTACGAGGACTTGGGCATATTGATCGACAGTATATACGCGGCTCGTGGGGTAATTGTTAGGCATCAAGTAGTTGTTGATGTAATCATTATTTCCAATAATTAACGTGTAAATGCATTTTCCAATGTATTCAATGTCTTGTTGCCTTGTAAGAGCGAAAGACGGTAAAGTATTTTAGCATGATTAAGTAGTTGTCTATCCAGGCTGAAGCGCTCACCCTGTACGTACGTCATGAATTGAAGTAACATGTATATATAAGCAAAAATACTTTACTTCAAATTTAAATGCAAGAGAAAATTAAAACAATATATATATCAATCATCACAAATGGCGTGTGATTACCAGATGACTACCGGTTTCATCCCGAATACCAGCACTACCACTACCGTAGTTTACGCCTCTGCTGATCTCATCGTCTGTTGCGCTAACATATGGTGGGATCGGATGACCTTGGGTAAACCTAGAAGTTGACCTGAAATCAAGCAAACCAATTCAATGTTATGTTTCGACAACAAGATTATTTCTATCCTTTTTTGACAAAATGAAAATGTCCAAGTGTACTGTATGGATATTTAATTTCTATGAAGAATAAATATTTGCAACTTTTAGCTAACGTAATTAAAAAAATTTAAATAAAAACAAAGTAATTAATTAACTTTTGCCTTGACAAGCTGTTTAATTTTCTTGTGGTGAAGGAATTGAACATATATTAATATGTAATATGTTAGCTAAAAAAAAATCTAGCTTTATGAAAATGAAATGGTTCTTGTTTCAACATATGGAAAATGTAAGTCGTTAAACATGCAGCAAAATATATAAGAGGAAGATCGATGGAGGAATTGAAATTAGACCGATGCAATCTCCAATGGTTCGACCGTTGGTGAATCGTCCAGTGGCACCTTGCGGGAAATCGATACCATATGGCGGGTAATTGGCTTTTGCTGCGGTGTCAAGTCCATTGTTGTTGCCGCTATCGACCAGGGAGCCTCCGAATATGAAGGAACATGGGACTTGCGGTTCAGCTTCGACTGCAAGTGTTAGAATAAGCAGCATCAATCCCACAACCACGCTCATCTCACGAGTCATGTTAATTAATGTATTTCACTAACAAAAGTATATAAGATGAAGAGAGGGATGATCGAATTTGGATGCCTAATGCATGCTATTTATAGAAACAAAGGACTAAGGAAGAGTGGCCGGAAAATTCTGGATTTTCTAATTAAATATTTTTTAATGAATTAATATGTACGTACGTACATATACGCTGTTCAACCAATCACTTTGTTTTATTTTACAGAGAAAAACACACCAAATAGCTAGGTAATTTTAAGTTTGTACATATTTATTTAATGTATTTTTTTCACATTTATACAATGTACTTTAACTTATCTTAAAAGTGTTTCAATAGGTAAATGGGTGACCTGATGACCAATATCATCAGACCATACAACTAACTAATTGAAACATTTTTAAAAGTTTGATTACAAAATGTACACAAAACAAAATTTACACTACATAAATGTGTATAGAAATAAAGTTTAACTAAGCATGCTAACATGTTGTACCGGTCGTCAAATCACATAATTGAAACACTTTTAAATGTACGTAGAATGACATTCAATCCACATAGAATGACATTCAATCTATGTAGAATGACATGCAATCTACGTAGAATGTCATCCAATCTACGTAGAATGTCATGTAGAATGTCAAGTGTCATATATTCTACATAGATTACATGATAAAATATACCAAAAACACATTGAATGTTAATATACATCTACATAAAAAGATATAGAAATGTATAAGAAACATAAAAATATATAAAATATATAAGAAACATAACATTCTACATAGATTATGTGTGATTTGTTACAAATAGAAAAATAATTATATATATATATATATATATATATATATATATATATATATATATATATATATATATATATATATATATATATATATATATATTCAAGATCAATGGGGTACCATATTAGACTGGGGTACCGGGAAACCATTTATAGTCAATCATTTATCATTAAAATCATTAAAATATAATATAATTTTGTTTAAAATTCTTTCCCACATTAATTCATGTTGGGGGTAAAAAAATGGTATTAAAAAATTTAAATTATAATCAAAGATTATGTGTATCCCATGAAGATTCTCATTTTAGTTAATATCATTTATTACACTCATACTGAATATAGGCAATGACAACACTCCATAAACCACGATTGAACATGTTCAATACCGTCAATATTGGTTTATCATCAAAACGGATAACAACGACATAAAACGCAATAAACTCCGACTGCACAAGTTCAATAACGTGTAAAAGAAATTGAACCTTCACAAACGGTTTGAAGAAAATAATAAATACCTTTATTTGACACATCCAGTTGAACAGATTCAGTCGTTCATTAAAACTTATTGTCGAATCCAATTGAACATGACACTAAAACACATTGTCGAATCCGATTGAACATGTTCACTAAAACCCATTGTCGAATCCGATTGAACATGTTCATTAAACCCATTTTGAAATTTATTATATATCTGTTATGGAAGTAAATCCCTATAATTAAGGAAACTATTATATTATTAGTTGTCATCTATTATTTAATATAAATCTAATTAACTATATTACCCTTTTAAACTTATAACCAAACATGGGTGGACTCCGGTTCCCCTGTCTAACATGGTACCCCATTGATCCCGACCCTATATATATATATATATATATATGTATGTATGTTTGTATGTGTATATATATGTATGTATATAATCTAAAAGATGATAACATTATATTAAACTTCATATTTAATTGTCTAAACAAGTCTATGTAAGTAAATAAAATAATAAATTTATATTGAAGTTCATATGTATGAGTTTTGATGTATGTACAAGTGTATATGTAGAAATGTCTCTAAATCGATTAACAACATTATGCGTACACTAAATTAACAAAATTACATATATGCATTGAACAACAATATTACACATTATTACACAGATGTGTGTAGAGTGAGATTCATTTGAGAACCATAATACATCAGAAAACTAAGGTGAAACCACAATTGCATCACAATTCTTGTGTATCTATATGACATATATATCATTCTATGTAAATTATTATAATTGTTATACCAGTTAATTTATTTTTGGGATAATTGCGTAAAAACCTCAAACTTGTCAGTTTTTTATGATTAAAACACAAAACCATTTTTAGTTGCATAGAAAACCTCGAACTAACTAAAAATCAGTAAATCAATGTTTTATCAATGGGTAACTTGTTGAAATCGGTTATTAATCCTACGTGAACCGGTAAATAACCTACGTGGAAAAATTATAATTGTTGAAACCAGTTCCCAAGTATTAAACATCATTTAACCCCCCGTTGATGATGTAATTCCGTTTAAAAATTACAATTAAAATTATCAATGGGGGTTTAAATGATATGTAATACTTGACAACCGGTTTCAACAATTAAAATTTGTTTCACGTATGTTATTTACCGGTCTACGTAGAATTAGTAACCGGTTACCCATTGATAAAACATTGATTAACAATTTTTAGTTAGTTCGGGGTTTTCTATGCAACGAAAAATGATTTAAAGTTTTAATCTAAAAAAACTGACAAGTTGAAGGTTTTTTGCACAATTATCCCTTTATTTTTATATATAATATACCAAATGTAATAAAAAAAAACACAATATTCTACGTAGATATGAATAACAGTTAATCTACAAAAAAAATATAGGATTATATAAATTCTACATATATTACATAATATTTTTTTATTGAATGACATTTTTGTAATTTTTTAGATTTTTTATGGTGGAAAATCTTGAAAAGATGCGCGAAGGATTTTTTCGAAAGAGAATATATATATAGACACACACACACACACACACACACACACACACACACACACACATATATATATATATATATATATATATATATATATATATATATATAGAGAGAGAGAGAGAGAGAGAGAGAGACATATATAGGTTCAAAAATGTACCCATGAGAATTGAGTGTACAAAGGGTACCTTTTCAAAGCCACAAGATTAAGAAAAAAATAAGGGTTGTGATCAAAAGTTGAAGATTCCATGCGCATCCCTTTGAGCTGAAAGGGTATTTTCGTAATAACAGCGACCATTCACAGCATTTATAATATGATCATTTACAACACTTATAAAATGATCATTCACAACACTTATTTGATCATTCACAAAAATTATTTGATCATTCACAATTCTTCAATACTTATTTGATTATTCAGAAGAATTATTTGACCATTAACAATATTTATTTGATCATTCATCATTCATCATTCATCATACTAACTTTTTGTGTGTGTGTGTTCAAGTGAGTATCAATTATTATGCAGCGCAACAGATTATACCATTCTTAAAAATAATTTTTTGTACTTTTTTTTCATAATCAGGTTTTATATAACATTACAAAGACAATATAAATTGTACGCACATTCACACATTCTAGGTGTATGAAATCATGTATCAAATAAATGTGTGTTTACATATACAAAAATTTACGAAAATTTAGAAGATGTGAATGTATGTAAAATTTACATATCATCCTTATAATGTTAATTACAACATGTTTAATTGTGGTACCTTCAGGTGCGCTTCATAAGTAGTGGTTCTCTCTTGAAATATATATATATATGAGAAGCTAATTATATTTTGAGAAGTGTGAGAAGCACTATAATTCACTAACTTTGTAGATTGATTCACTTATTTTGTATGTTGATTCACTTAATTTGTACATTGATTCACTTGTTTTTGTATTTGTAAATAAACCCAATTGTCTATAATTATTTGGACTAATATATCCTTATGACAAACTTAAATCATTTTAACCCTAATTATTTAATCTAAACAAAAACTTTTCTAATAAGATAAATTTTCCGGTCCTCCAATTTATGTTCGTGCATTTGAGCATACATACATAAGAGTTAGATCATGTGTGAAAAAAACTTATGGGAAATATAGGAATTAATCATGATAATTACATTTGATTATATAATTGATCTAAGGGTTAAAAAATATGATGACATTAATTATTGTAAATTACCCGTAATTTAACAACATTTAGTAGAGAAAAAACCCGAATCGTAATACTCGTTAATAAGCTTAACGACAATCTTCAGCAATCTTTATGAACAGGTCTTAACAACACGTGTCAAACCTTAATAGTTGATGGTGGTGGTGAACCTTCATATTAGCTACAATATATATATTAACTTTAAGATTAGTTGGAGTTGATCTTAAGAGCAACTATAGACTTTAAAATTGGAGTTGATCTTAGTTGGAGTTAAACTTGTCTTTTAGCTAAATGTTTGTTAAGGTCAATTTTACGTTAAATGTTCAATTTTATTGTTTGAGACATTTCATCAAACACGTAGAGCACATCAATTTACAAACAACAAAAGTTGAAAATACTCATTAAATCATATAATTCAATACATAGAGTTTTACGTTGATCAATTTTAATGAATTTTTAAAGAAGAATCTGAAAGAAAACTCAATGAACAATTTGAAACTAATATATGTACTTGTGTGTATGTGTGTGTTAATATACGACTCTTTTCTTATGATTGATAAATTTATTAATATACAAAAAAATTAAAATATAACATTAGTTAATAATTTAATGCAAAAGAATGTTGCACATCATCATTAAAATAAGTAAGGTTTAATAAAGAATTATATAATGCTGAAAATTTATCACTCGATACAATAATTATAAAAACAATATGCTTCATATTATACCATGCACAATGGTTTGTGGAGACGAACCATGACCCAAGCACTGCAATTGGTGGTTCTACCTAGCTACATACGTACCTCGATGATCACCCCTACAAAATTGAAATGGACCACCAAACCAATTTGCATGCTCTTAAAAAGGTACAAAAATAACCACGCCTCAATCCTAAGCAAGGTTGGCAAGGTCCATGTACTATTACTAATTAATAGCAGCTAGGTCTATGCAGAAAAACTACCTACGTACTAAGGAACGTCAACTTAACGAGGTAAGAAATTTCAAGTGTTCATAACTTAATTTACAAAAATGACCCTTCATGAATTCTAATGAAATATTAATAGTGTTGTCTAAATTTGGGTTTATTATGAAAAAAAAAAACCAACATATTTTCACGTTTTTTGCGTTTTCGACTATCCATGTTTTTTTTTTCATAAAAGTTCTCAAGTTAATTTTTTTTCTTTTTGGTTTAGTGGAATTTGGGTACAATGGAACCCGGTTTTTCAGTTTTAGGACAAAACGCAAAAATTTTATTTATGAAAACATGTTGGTTATTTTCATAATAAACTCAACTGTTATTACATATAATTGCATATATACAAGATTTAGCAGTAGTAGTGAAAGCCACAGACTCACAGTCGTATGATCGATCAGTGGTTCGATCACACTACAAGAAAAAGGGTCAATAGCGGCGACACCTTTAGCAGCGACAAACTCTTTAGCAGCGACACCCAAAATACGCGGACACATGTCGCCGCTAAAGCCTTTAGCAGCGACATACTGTCGCCGCTAATACCCAAAAAAATGGCGCCTGACTTGCCGCCCCCTTTTCTCCCTTTTCCACCTCTCTCTCTTTCACTTTTTCACCTTTTGGCTTCTTCTTCTCCATTGTGCGATTTTAGCTTCCTCCCACCGGTAAGCACCGATTTTTTGGGTTTTTCTTTGTGTTTTGTGTATTTTTTACATAAATATATGTAATGTGTGGGTATTGATGTGTTTGGTGTCTCAGATCTCATCTCTCTTGCTCTCTCGCCGCCGGTGCTGTCTCTCGCCGGTGCTGCCTCTCGCCGCCGGCTTTCTCTCTCGCCGCCGGCTCTCTCTCTGTGCAAGGTATGTATTTTGTTTGTAATGTATTAAATTAGTGTGTATTTGTATGTATTTTGAGTGTTAGTGTGTGTTTTTAATTTGTATGTAGTTTGTGTATTAGTGTTAGTGTTTGTATATTTATGTATTTTGAGTGCTAAAATGTGTATTTGTTTGTCTTTTGTGTATTTATTATATTAATGTATGTATTTGTGTGTATTTGTTTTTGGATAAAAGTTTTAGATTGATCAAAATTAGGTTATTATTTATATTGAATTGTAAAAATTATTTGTAGGTTTGTTTAAATTATTTTCTTGGATAAAAGTTTTAGATTTATCAAAGTTAGGTTTTTTTAGAATTTGTTAAAATATTTTTGGAATTATTGTGTTTTTTTAAGTATTTATAAACGTTTTATATGTATTTAGTATATTATTGTGTGTGTATTTATATGTATTTTGTGTATTAGTGTGTGTATTTATATGTGTTTTATATATTAGTGTGTGTATTTATGTGTATTTTGTATATGTTTATGGTAAAATAATGTAGATTTACTAAAATTTTTATGATAAAAGTTTATAGAAAGCAATGTACTTGTATTGTGTATATTTGGTGTCTATTTTGTATAATTTTAGTGTCTATTAGTTTATTAATGTGTGTGTGATTGTTTTAGGTAAAAAAATACGATGTATTTGTTAAACTAGGTGTATGTTTATTTAAATAATTTAAAATTTTGTTAATTTAGTATATTTGTTGTTTTTTTTGTATAATTATATTATCGTTATTTATTTTAATGAAAGTGATTCTGATTACGAGAGTGAAATGTCTGACGACGAGGCTGATTATATTGAAAATGATCCGGATGAGAATGATTCCGATTGAAACACTTTATGTGTAATAACATTTGACTCATTGTAATATATTAAGATTTATATTTTGTTCGTCTAATTAAAATGCACTGTTTATTTTGTTTAGTATTTGTCTATTCTGTATATTTTAAGATTTCAGGATATGGCATTTATATGGTTCATTGTGCTATACTTGATGGCCGATGTCATGGGACGAGGCCATGACGGTGATGGCCGTGAGGATCCACCACCTCCTGGTGGTCGAGGTCGCGGTGTTCATGAGATGGATGGTAATGTTATTTATTTGTTATATTCATTTAATTATGATTTATCATGCCTAATATTCTTTTAATTGCAATTGCAGTAGTGCCAGTCCGTCGAAGAGGCCGGACAAAAAATTTGAATCTGATGCCCACATGGGAAAGCAATGGGAGACAACCGTTGCCGTTACCGTTTGATGATGCTACAGCTACGACGGTTGGCACTATACATGACCTATTTATACGCGAGGCCGCCGGATACATGTGGCGGGATATCCCTTTGGATAGGGAGTCGTGGAAAAAAGTTTCTCTCGCCGAGAAGCATGCTATGTATGAGCATCTTCGGGTAAATTATTTATTTAAGTGTAAATCTTATCTTTATCTTTTATTACTTTTTACTTGTCTAACATTATTATTATTATTTTTAGCCATATTTTGACTTGCAAGGGGTTATGGAAGATCCTACTCAAAGCAGGTTAAGGGAGGGTTATGAATATATGATGTCGGCTCGTTATAGAGGTCGTAAAACTGAAGCAAATAAATATTTTAAAAAAGTGGGAGGATATGAGGATGTTGAGAGAGCTAGGGCCAACCCCCCTGAGGGTATGACTATGGAAAATTGGCATAGATGCATTGATTTTTTTCACACAGAAAAATATTTGAAGCGTTCTAGTCAAAACAAAATAAATCGTGCTAAACAAGTGGTTAAGAATCATGGAGGGACGAGATCGTATAGTAGCGCTTGTCATAAAAAAGTAAGTTATGACAAACAATATAGATACACACACACACACAGATATATATATTTACATATCTAATCAAATTTTAATGTTAAACAGAGTATAAGTCGTATCCAAGCATTTTATGATGCGCATATCAATAAGAATGGGCTATTTGATGACCCAATGGTCGAGGCGCAATATGTAAGTGATTATGCTTAAACTTAAAAATATATTGATGCTTAATGCTTAAAAGTATACTAATCTATTTAATTATCTTTGTAAAATACAGCATGCTTTGATACGTGAGTTCTCGGAACAATACGAACGATCATCCTCGTCGAACAATCCAACCCAAATAGATGAGGTATCGCTTTTTGAGAAGATATTAGGTTCCAGACGGGGACACATAAAAGGAGTCGGTCATAAACCTTCCGGAACGACGACATCAAGCGCATACTTACCCGGGCAGACCTCACGTCCATCACAGGTAAATTATCTGACAAACTTATAATGGTAATGAGTCATATATAGTTGTAACGGGTCTTGATGAGTTAGTATGAGACATGTATACTTATAATTGATGATGATGGGTTGATATTAGTTATATCTACTTCTTACACGCCATGATTAGTATGTATAACTCGGTATTTGCTAAAAGTACTTGTAACGGGTCTTGATGAGTTAGTATAAGACATATATACTTATAATTGATGATGATAGGTTGGTATTAGTTATATATACTTCTTACATGCCATTATGGTTATGCATAAGTCAGTATTTATTAAATGTACTTGTAACGGGTCTTGATGAGTTAGTATGAGACATATATAGTTGTAATTGATGATGATGGGTTGGTATTAGTTATATCTACTTCTTACACGCCATGATTAGTATGTATAACTCGGTATTTGCTAAAAGTACTTGTAACGGGTCTTGATGAGTTAGTATAAGACATATATACTTATAATTGATGATGATAGGTTGGTATTAGTTATATATACTTCTTACATGCCATTATGGTTATGCATAAGTCAGTATTTATTAAATGTACTTGTAACGGGTCTTGATGAGTTAGTATGAGACATATATAGTTGTAATTGATGATGATGGGTTGGTATTAGTTATATCTAGTTCTTACACGCCATGATGATTATGTATAACTCGGTATTTGCTAAAAGTACTTGTAACGGGTCTTGATGAGTTAGTATAAGACATATATACTTGTAATTGATGATGATGGGTCGGTATTAATTATATTTACTTGCTACACGTCATTATGGTTATGTATAAGTCGGTATTTGCTATAAATAATTGTAACGAGTCTTGATAAATTAGTATAAGAGATATATACTTGTAATTGACGATGATAGGTTGTTTTAGTTATATCTAGTTCTTATACGCCATGATGAGTATGTATAACTGGGTATTTGCTATAAACAGTTGTAACGAGTCTTGATAAGTTAGTATGAGACATATATACTTGTAATTGATGATGATGGGCTGATATTAGTTATATCTAGTTCTTATACACCAATTTCGATGAGAGCTAATGTATATATGTATATATTTTGTAGCCGGAAAATTTCGATGATGTCTATAACAACCCTCAATTTAAAGATGCGATGATGGAACTCTATCGAAAGTTCAGTACTCAAAACGATAACGACGAGCATGACGAAGACAACGACGACAACGAAGATGATGATTAGATTATTAGTGTTTTAGCTAATTATGTAACAAACGTTATTGTAATGTACGTTGTTTGTGTATATATATTATTATGAATTTTGTAGCACGTATTGTATATATTTAAACAAAATAGCAGGTTACAAATATATATATATATATATATATATATAAATATATATTAAATATAGCAGGTTTATTATTAATTACTAAAAAATATTAAAAAAAATATATATAAGTATTACCAGCGACGCTATTAGCAGCGACAATAGGCAATAGTGGCGACAGGCTTTAGCAGCGACACAAATAGCAGCGACACTCGACTTTTAGTGTTAAAGCAATAGCAGCGACTTTTTAGCAGCGACATGTCGCCGCTAAAGGCATTAGCAGCGACAACTATAGGCATTAGCAGCGACCTTTGTCGCCGCTAAAACCCTATTTTCTTGTAGTGTCACATGTGTTGAGGCTAAAGTAAATGATTAATTATATATATCCAATCGTTATTTAGAACAACGCGTCAACGCATATATGTGTGAGAGGAGGCTGGTTATTAATTAAGATTTAAGGATATGATTTGAAGTTGATCTAGAACTATCACAAAAGATAAAGCCACAACTCAACTGTTTGGTTTGCAATAACAATGTGACCGGTTTTGTTTAAATTACTCTTATTATAACCGTCAAATGATAAAATCAAGCTTTTAATACTCGCTTATTACGACATGTAAGTAACATCTAATTTTATATTAATTTAGGTGGAGGCAAGTTGGTATTTAGGTAGAGAATGTAAGTCTTGAGGTAAATGAATAGTTTAAGAGTAGGAGTATGATAGTTTGTCGTTCAAAAAAAATCTAATTATATATTAATTTTTTTTTGAAAATCTATAACTAAATCTATCACTATATGTTTAATACATAGTTAAATCATATATAAAATATTTAATTTTATAAGCTAGGAGATTTTCATTTGTAATACTTAATCAAACATACTTTAATCACTTAATTAACTATTCAAAAGATAAAATATTTTCATTACGTGTTAATCGATATATTATCTAAGCATGATTGTTAAGATCGTCTTAATCTTAAGATATTTCGATTTTACAATCACGATTATCAAAAACTATCTAAACCTTAGAGGGATTGTAGGGTTTTAAGATCTTGATCCGACCCAATCTTGTTTTTACTTAGATTCAATAATTTAAAAAAATATATAATAAGTCGACTTTATTAAATAAAAAAGGTAATCATATATATCAATAATCTAATTTGTGCATAATAGTAAGTTTCACATAATTAAAGATTTCAATACTTTAAAATATAAATAAGTAATGATGTTATTAAATTATCAAAAAATTTAAAGTTGTATGAATTATTGTTATCATGTTTGGATTTTAAATATTTTATCAGTTTAATATAGAATTAATTTTTTATGTAAATTATAACACGTAATATTATTTTAGTAGGATCTAATTAGTATCACAATTTCGATATTATCATTTGACCTTGCGAAGACAAAGACGATGTTATGTAAAATCTCGAACTTAACAACCTTATATATGAGTATTTGTTTTAATGACAAAGATTTATTAAAACCGCAAGCTAACATGAAACTAGTAACAGGACAAAATTAGTACATGATACCAAAATTACAAGGCTTACAACAGTAATACACTAGGAAAATTAAAAATCCTAGCTCTAACTTTAACCCAAAATTAAGAAATGCTAACAATTTCATCCAAGATTTTTAAAGGATTTGGCTTCATGTTTCTCGCTCTAGTATTATCTTAGTAAGGTGCACAGCAAGGTGCATTGGTTTAAGATGGGGGCTGTCTTTTTGTTTGTTCTATGGATATATTATATATATTCATTCAGTTGGTTTTTATTTTATTAATGATTTGTGTATTTTACTTGTCAATTTCTATATATAATTTAACTTAAATTTAATAATTAAATAAAACTATCCAACAAACTAGTAAGGTAGCGTTTGGATTACAGGATTTTAATATACCAGGATTTAAATATGATAGAATTTGAAAATGACAGGATTCAAATGTGACAGGATTTGAATAATGTCATGTGTTTGGTTTGTAGGATTTCAAGTTTAATTATTTGTAAAATCTTGTTTATTTGTAAACGTGTCAAAATGATATGGGTAACGAATGTATGTGTACAAAAAGTAAGGTAGAGTATGTTAAAAGGTGGGCAATGTGTAGATAGGTAGGGGTGGGTGGGGTAGGTAGGGTGTGCTGGGATGGGATGTGAATGGGTAGTGTGGGATGAGTGTGTATAGGTAGATTGGGGTAAGGTAGGATGGATGAGGGTAGGATGCAATGTGTATTTGGTGTGAGATGGGTGGGGTAAGATAGGTGGGTATTTATGGTAGTTAAGGGTGGGGTGGGTAGAGTTGGGTGAGAAGGGGTAATACGTATGACGTGAGTATGTATATGTAGATATAGGTGAGCTAGGATGGGCGAAAGTAAGATACAATGTTTAGTTAGGTTGGGGTGGCGTGGGTAGGTACGGTAAAGTATGATACGATGGATTGGTGTAGGTAGGTAGTGTATGATAGTTATCATTGTTGGGTATATGTAGTTACGGTAGGATAGGATAGGATGTGATGGGGTGGGGTGGTAGGGGTGGGATGGGTGGGTGGTTGGGGGTGGGGTAGTTAGGTTAAGGATAAGGGTAATATTTTCATTTGGTTAGGAATTTAAAATGTAAAGATATGAGATTTTGAAATAATAGGGGTTAGGGAAGAATTCTAAAATCTTAAAAAAGAGTATTGTGAAATGCTAAAGGAAAATGAAATCCCTGTTTTTTTTCTTGCCAAACATGATAAGAGAAGGATTTTCAAATGAAAATCTCATCAGTTTCTCTGAAATCTCTCAAACCAAACGTCACCTAAGAGTTCACCTAAATCCTCCATCATTTTTTATTTGAAGTAATGATTTTTATTCACCAAACAAGAAAAAAATTTAACTTGAGAATTTTTCTAGGAAAAAAATAATATGGAGGGACGAAAACGTAAAAATATGAAAATATGTTGATTTTTTTCATAATAAACCCTAAGGTGTCGTTTAGATCGTTGGAATCTGACATGACAAGATTAGAAAATGATAGGATTTTGATATAATATGATTTTGAAAACGATAGAACTAAAAAAATGAAAGGATTACAGAAATGTTAGTTTAAAAGAATATGTAATAATTGGGATTGAGGGAGGATGATGAAAAAATGAGGTTCGGAAATATCAAATGCTAAATGAAATTAGATTCATTCCTCTCTTTTCAACCAAACATGATATGTAAAAATTTTGAAATCCAAATCGTAAATTGGGTGTTAAAATCCTTCAAACAAAACGCACCTAAAACAAAACTCCCATATCATGTGTCACTCCTTTGTCCATAAAAAGTTTTGATTTCTCACATTTTTTGATAGTTTACTAAATCGTTATTAAAGAATAATAAAATCTATTTTAAGATACATTCACATTTAATCCACATATATCTTTTAATATTTTAATTCTATTTTAAAAATTATATTAATAATACAAAATTTTAATATTTTAATGATTAATTTTAAATTAAAATATACAATTTTTTTCCTATTAGAAATGTGAAATATCGTCGGTGCAAAAAAAGAAAAAAAAAAGATATAATCCATGTTCTATCTCATGTTAATTTGTCATGAAGACGATTGTATAAAAAAATTTATTTTTGAGAAACAATCTAAATATAAATGGCAATTTTAACTTTTTTGTTTATTAACTACATCCTATATTTACTGAACTTAAGAAAACCTCTCGTGGCACATATCACTTCCTCGTCCTTTTATAATTTTGATTTCCTGATTTTTTTTTCATAATTAGATTTCTAATTTTACTAAATCATTATCGAGAAAACTATAAAATCTATTTGATATACTTTTACATTTAATCAACATAATTAAAAAACAAACATTTTTAATATTCTAATTGTAATTTAAAATTATATTGATGATAGTAAAACTTAATAGTTTGATTTTCAATTTTATATTAAAACATATAATTTTTTCCTACTAGAAATATATTTTGTCATCGACGAAAAAAAAAAAAACAGATATAATCCATGTTTTATCTCATGTTAAATTTTGTCACGACGACAATTATAAACATTTTTTTATTTTTGAGAAACACTCTAAAGATAAATGGCGAATTTTTCTTTTTATAAACTAGATATATACTATATATGTGGAACCTTTTGTATTGAATTGTATTTATTTATAATTTTATATTATTAAAAGATAATTAATTTATTTTAAATACCGATATATTACATATGTTAATAATCTAGTTTACTATATATAATAAAAGTTACTCTTTATCACCCTTTCTAAATTGAGATGTAGACGTATATTATATACGGATAATTGTGCAAAAACCTCTAACTTGTCAGTTTTTTGTGATTAAAACCCCAAACTATTTTTAATTGCATAGAAAATTCCAAACTAACTAAAAATCAGTAAATCAATGTTTTATCAATGGATAACTAGTTGAAACCGGTTAATAATCCTACGTAGACCGGTAAATCACCTACGTGGAATAAATTTCAATTGTTGAAACCGGTTGTCATGTATTACACATCATTTAAACTCATGTTGATGATGTAATCCCGTCTAAAAATTGCAATTAAAAATTATCAACGGAGATTTAACTGATGTGTAATGCTTGACAACCGGTTTCAACAATTAAAATTTATTCAACGTAGGTTATTTACCGGTCTACATAGGATTAATAACCGGTTTCAACCGGTTACCCGTTGATAAAACCTTAAATTACTGATTTTTAGTTAGTTCGGGGTTTTCTATGCAACGAAAATTGGTTTGGGGTTTTAATTACAAAAAACTGACAAGTTACGGTTTTTTTGCGCAATTAATTTTATTATATACTATAATAGTTAATCACCATAAAAAAAAATAAACTAGATTATAATATTTGGTTATGAAATTAAATTTTAACTATTTAATTTCCTAAAACGTACTCATAACTATGACTAGTCTCCAAAGAGAGATATCCATATATATTAATTAATGGACATTACAAAATACGTACGGGATGAAGGCCACTCTTTAAGGTACAATGTTATTTTTTTCATTGGATTTTCAATGAAGAAAAAAAAAAAAGAATGCTTCATGGACGTACAGAATGAGTATGTCGACCTGTGGGACATCAATCTGCTACAAAATGTTATATCTCTTTGATTGGGTTGTTACGTCTCCTCTCTATGCTGCTAGAACTATACAGTCTATACTTCGCTTCATATATATTCTTGGTTTTGCATTATTTCGTGTTTTTCGGTATGTATTGGGGCTACTCAAGCTGGAATGAGACCTTATTCAAGTTGACAGATTTAGCTCTATCTTTTTTCTCGGTTATCCTTAGGCTCGATTTTATTTGTTCTCAATTGGTGGTAGTGTTCTTGAATTGCTTGTTCTTTTTCTTGATTAATTTGTAATGTTTATAATGGTTTTGTTTGTTCTGTTGGCTTAGCTGAGTGTTTTAGTTGAATTTGTTCGTGTTTTTTTTTTTTTTTTTTTTTTGGCATGTTCTCTTTCCTTTTAAATCTAGTATAATGATTGGATTTAGCATGCATCTTTGTAACGTTTTGCTTTTAATAACAAGTTGTCGCTCGAAAAAAAAGAACTTTACAATTACAAAAATACCATGTCATGTTATCTATTAATGTGTTATCATTTCCGCAAACTAGTTCCCTAAAAGTCTAACACCGCAAACCACATGCATTAATATGTTATAATGTATGCATCATCTATATATTTTTCTTCCAGTAACATACTTCAATATAAATTTATTATTTATAAAATAACTTATAATATTATGTATAACGCGCCGTAATATGTTAATTATTACAATTTAATTTATTATTATATGATCGACATAGATTATAAATGAAATGAATGACACGTACATAATTGGAAAAATCCAATGATAAAGATAAAAATATTTTAATATAATGTCGTTTAATAAACTAGTTTATTTACCCACATGTAAATATTTTAATATTATCGTTTATATAAAATATACAAACTAAAAGATAAAGATATAAATATTATTTTTATAAAACAAAAGTGTAACATAGTGATATTTTTATTTATCGTGAAATAGTAATAATACATAACGTGTATTTAAATGAAATAGTAATAATACATTTTTTAGTTAGAGACTACTTTTAAACGACAAAACAACTTTATTAATACGCAATGACAAATTTAATTGATTAACACATAAACAACTAATGAATCTGATGATTAAAATATCACATATCTGTTAAGAAAAAAATAAAACTTAACAAAAATGATGATTAAATTAAAAATTATAAATGAGCTAATAGTTAAATAGAAACCGTCAACATATCACATTTATGTTTAACCATCTAATTTGTTCATCATAACTATAGTTTCATATATAATCTTAAAGTTCAATATTTTAAAATATATTTTTAAGGATGTAATTAAATTATCAACACCCTTAAGAGTCATATTGGATTCTCATTATAATGTTTAGACATCAAATATTTCAACAAATTGACATAAATTAATCTCTAATGTAAATTATATCACATTTAAAAACACAATATTGTTTTAGTATTATTTCAATATCCTGATCTCGATCTTACAATCTGATCTTACGAAAACAAAAATTATCTTAATTAAGATGTCAATATTAACAACAATTTATTGAGTTATAGCACGTGCAGACGGGTTAGGCGACAAACCCTCCATTTGCACAAAATGGGGATAGACTAGAATTGTTTGTTGTATTGGGGGGTCATTATATGGACCATTGATGCATAAGCTTTTAAAATGGTCCTACAATTAATAACCACGCTTAAAAAATAAAAGTAAACCAATGTAAGGTAAGGTTGGAAGGGTCCATGTGCATGTCGTAAATAACTATGGATCAAGGAATTAATGTCAACCAAGCTATTATATAGTTATATACATGTCCAATTGTATCTAGATATGTGTTCCTTTTTCTCATAAACGTGTTTGTTGTTTGAATGCATGTTAGAAATCCGTATATTATTACAATAAGTTCAAAAAGTATTTAAATAGTAGAGATTTATGAATAATATTATATGTTTATAACATGTGAATAAAATAAATAAATAATTAGTTATAGATCACGAAATTTAAAATATTCCATTTATAAACATTTCAATCACATAACATAACCACATGATATGTGATAATATATTTATAACATTTATCAATATCTTTGAATAAATGATACAAACCAATAAATAAATGGGATAAATTAAAGATTTCTATATAAATAATTAAATATCCTTTTGTAATAAAATGATAATATTCAATGACATATTATTGATGATAAAATAATAAAATAAAACTAGTATTATGACATAAAAATAAATCAAATTTTAATTTTGAAATAATTAATAATCTTAGTTTCAATTAATATTTAAATTAATTATAATATAGATCTATAAAAAATACTATTAAAAGAGTAATCATTTTGTTACGTATCGTCATCTGCCATTGTCATGTGAAATTACCTTCAATTGCCATGTAGCATCATCACCTTCTACAAGTGACAATAAGTTATTCATTTATTAGTATTTGTACTAGTCTATTAATCTATTTGTACATGTATTATGGATTGATTTTAAAAAATATTATCATAAATATTTTTTTTATAATAACAGTAAATAATTTTTTTTATTTGGTATATTAAACTTATAAAAAAATAATACTAACAATAACAATAGATGTATATATAAATTTAAATTCGAATATGAATTTCAAACGTTCAATTTGAATAGATTTAGATTTAAATTTTAGAATTTTCAAATTTGAATAATGATCTATATAGTAAAGTTTTTGATTGACATATATCATAGGTAAAACATGCCAAATGACATCTCTTAAAAGAAGATAAATAATAAATTATTTATTTATTTATTAGTATTTATAAATTAGAGATATAATTTTACATTCTAAATTAATTTCAGTCTTTTACAATATAATTATCTTGGGACTGACTAAAACCCATTGGACAAACTTCAAAGCATGTTAAGCCCAACAGTTATAAATTGGTCGTATACGATTAAGGGGAGTGAAAACCCAAAATATTAAATATTATGGTTTGGGCTTGATTTGGATTGTACTTGACATTTTGACAACCAAATCATACAAACGGACCCAAACTAATTTAAACTTATTTAAAATATGATAAACTGAAAGGCAAAGATAGAATTATTTTTTAACATAAGTGATAATGCTTTATTATTCATCATGACCTATTAATTTTTTATATTTTTAAATTTTTATGAATGTTAATTAATTTTTAATATTTTTTTAACTTTTATTATATTATAATTAAAAGTTATTAGAGTATTAAACTTTATTGTATTTGATTTGATATAAATTTAAAAATAGATTATATTAGATTTAGATGGATAAAATTATTATTTGTTATTTTTAAAAATTATAAATATCACATGTTAATTCACGATGATGACATGTGACTTCATGGGAATTGAGTATATTTACTATTTAAAAAAACAGCCTTTGATGAATTCCTTAATCTATAGAATTTGATAGAATGCAAAAAAGATATCATTCATTATTTTTGTAATCCAAAAGTTAAAATACACCATAAATAAATTATGATTTCTTCAAAATTCATTCTTTGAGCCAAACAGGGTTAAAGTAAATTATATGAAGGGAATTGTATAAGCGGTGCGGTGTATTGAAAATTATTATTTCTGTCCCTAGGAAATTACATTACACGGAATATAAAGTCAGTTAAAACCTTTGTAACATTAATCTTGCCTTTATAAAAGTTATGTTTTTGTTTTCTTAAAATGATGATGATAAATAGTTGCAAATATTTAATCGATAGAAAATAGAAAGTAGATTGTAAAGGAGTGTTACAAGCACATAAAAGTTTTGACACCCAACTATATCAATCAACATTTGCGTCTCCACACCTATTAAAATCCATAAAAAAGAAAGAAGCTTTAACGTTATAAATAGTCTTTTGTAGCAACTTTAGAGGAGCTAGAGACCATCATTCTGAAACTTCCAATGAACCATATAACCGAATGAAGAGCTACATCTGACCCAATTAACTTGAACTTAGCGTTTGAGGAAAGAGGAAAATGGATTTGAGATCCGTGATGAGGCTAAAAATGATGCTCCACCAAACACTAAAACCAGCCCATATTTTGCAAGCAAACGAACAAGAATCAAAAAGATATTCCTTGAATTCAAGATTATCGTTACATATAGGACACCAAATCATATATATCCAGATCAATTCCACTTATCTATATTCAAACGAGTTGTCACTCGATCTTCTATTTACCATAAGCCAAGACAAGACATTCAGTTTGATTGGAGCTAGCCACTTGACTCCAATTTAGCATCTTTTCTTTGGACACCATTTTTTGAGTTGATCTCAACCCTCATGAAATGCACATGAACACTTTTGAGCTGTCAATACTTTAATTATCTCAGGTTAAAAATAGGTTGTTGTAATCATAAATAGATTACAATTATCCATTTTTTGCAAGTCCCAACAAAATTGACTCTTATTCTCACTTGTTTTTTTGAGTCCAAAGAATAAAGAAAAATGGGATCCGACACCAAACGAATGGCATCCTACAGACTACATTGAATGGTGATACACATGCATGTATGAAGTGTGAGTAGAAGGCTATTGTTCTTACTGCCATTGTTCACTATGTGTGATAAAAACACATTTTCATGATCTTCCTAAATATCAGGGCCGTCTCATGGATTTTAGAGGCCGGTCCTGTGCTTGTGATTACAACATAGTCCATTTAGTATTTTTAAATAGTGTATTGGTCATTTTGAGACTCAATTTTAATAGATAAAGTCGAGTTCGTGTATAACAAAAAAACCGATTAGTGAGAAATTAAAATAAATAGTACGAATCAAATTGAATTTGACATTTGACATGAATTCCAGTTTAACGCACCGATGCACAACTTGTATATGTCTATAAACGTGAGGCCCCACGAAATTGGGTGCCCTGTGCGGTCGAGCCTCTCGCACTCCCTAAAGCCACCCCTGCTAAATATGAGCATGCATGCAAAATAAGCAAGTTTGACGAATATTATCTTTGAAGCTGTTCGAACTATATATTAAGCCGCTACGAAAATCTGGAAGTTGCAGCTTAGGACAATCAAATGATTCTCTGTCACTTCATATTCTTTTGTACTACAAAAAGATTTTATAAATTAAACCAACGAGAAGCAGGAATACATAAGAACAAAACAGATGACTTTATGTTTAAATGTTTGAAGGTTCATCCAAAAACCTTCAAACATTTTAACATTCAACGCATATCACGATGCATCGTTCATCATTCCTTCAAACATTTATACCTTCAAAAATGTATCTATGTATGTAGGAGGGTTCTAACACATTACTCTCTTAAGAGAGGAATCGAAAAATCGTTTTAAAATTGTATTTTTTTTCATCTTTTTTCTATTTTTAATCATTTTAAACATTTATTGATATTTTTTAAAGCAATATTTCCAACAAAAAGTTCCTTTTTAAAAATTACAATAAATGTGTAAAATAAACAAAAATTTAATAAATTGTTGAAAAAAATGAATTTTAAAATTGGTTCACCGGATCCCCACGAAAGTTAGATTCTCAGTTTGAACATTTCTCTAGGGAAGTGGTCAAGGGAGAACGCAATGCATACCAAAAAAAAAAACACATAGTGCAATCACATGAGAGAATTTGCATTACACATTATATATATATACAATTACCAAATCTTCTCCCAATGACATTTTTTGTTTTTTCTTTTTTTTTTTTAATTTTAATTTTAAATTTTCATAATACCCCCTCTTCTTCGTGTTATCTTTTATTTAACCCTTTTATTTTAATAACTTTTCATTTAGTTCACTTTTAACATTTATTATTACAATATTTTCTTACGTACTTAAAATTATGATTTTAATTATACATATGTTTGTAGTTGTCTTTTGAAACTATTATGTTATGTTTAATTGTATAAAAAAAACTTTATTATTCAGATGCACGATACAAAATTCTAATGAATTTGTTTTATAATTAAAATGTAACTATTTAAAATTTAGAATTTTTTTATTAAATATGATCACGTATAACATTGAATATTATTATTATAATGTTGCAAACTCTAATCGATGTATTAGAGATTTTATCGTTATAAATTTAATTGATTTGACCGTAAAACCAATAAATTAAATTGACGATTAAACCTAATCAATGTCAAAATTTCAAATTATGGTTATGAATTTTTGATTGATTAATTCTGGTTCCGCATGGATTTAATATGACGTTGTTTGTAAGTTTAACATTGCAAAATCTAGAAAACCAATGATAAGAAGGGTGGCAATTTGGGCCCGTTCAAGCAAACGGGTCAAACGGGTTGACGACCAAAAATCATAAATTTTATATAATTTTTAAATTTTTTTCCAAAGAACAATTTGTCTAATACACTATTTTATAAATTTCATTTTAAAAAAAAATTATGTTCTATCTTAGTTTTTTACAGTAAGTCAATTTAATTGTCAAACCCGTATGGCCCGTTGGGTCAAGATTGCCACCCCATTAAGAACTGACTAACAGTTACATTTGTCTTGCTTCTTGAATTTATATCGGCTTTTCAATTTCATTCTTCGATATTAGTTCAGTTATGTTTCTTTGTTTGAATTGTTTGTAAACTATTTTTTTATTTGTTTTTATATTTTTTTTGCAATTAATATTTTAAATCGCGTAGCAACGCGTGAGTGTTCAATAACTCGTTAGATTATATGTATCATATTTGGTAATTATGTATCACATGAGAGATCAAATTTTTGTGCATAATGATATGCTCATGTGATGCTGTGATTATATAGGTTCAATAAAATCATACAAGGAGTATGACATGCATTAATGTGGTTTCTCAAGGTTCTCAAATGAATATTTGATTTTCCGTTGAACCATACGCACTGTGTGTATGTTTTTTTTGCTGCATGTATTGATTATTAGATCGTTAAGTGCTTTCAGGCCATTGGAGTACGTTCTTGGGGTAAGCTAGAGTCCTTATTTTAACGTTGCATGCATGTGTACAATTAATATTCCCAGACTATCGATCACCCAAAAAACTTTATATATAATACCAGCAGGCTAGCTCTTCAGCTCGATATATGATCTGCCTCAATATTTTAAGTATAAGTTGCATGCATGTACATGCATAATATATAACTTGTCAAAAGTCAGAAAAAAGGGTTCTAAATTTAGTGTTATATGTTTATATATGGACATGTTCTAAACAAGTATATAAATACAAATTAAAATGCTTTGTATTCGATCCGGTATATATTAATTAATTATTGTAACTAGAGATTCGATCTTATTTTCATATGTAAGAATACAAATAAAGAATCACATATATAAGAATGTATATATATGTATCTGAAGCAATTAATTAATGGCCGGCTGGTGGCTGGTGCATATATGTTAAAGGCGAGCCAAATGACTAATATCGTAGGGAGATGCGTCCATGGGAGAGAGTGCAGTGTATGATCTTGTTGCAATTATTGTGTTTGCGGTTTCCGTGGGATGAAATCCATCATAAAAAACAGACAAAGCCCGTACAAGGCATGGGATCGAGTTTGCTACACATTGCCCATCTTCCCTTACTTCACAACAAGGAACACTTGGCACTGGTACCTCTGCAATATATGTATCCAAAATATTATTTTTATTAATACATTGTTAATATACTAATAATTAAACTTTAACGTCGATGCTGCAATCAATATGAAATTAACACCATTTGTAAATTGGAAGCTAGATTACGTATTCGTATTCTTTTTTTATATACGTACGTACCTCCTTGTGGTGCTGAAATGCTTGTAAGGTTAATGAAAGTGAATCTTGCATCAGATAGATCATTGTTAAGCTCATCAACAAGAGGCTTAATCCTATCATTAAATAGCTTAATCTCATCATTGATCCACTTGACACATGGTTTGCCGCCGGTGCCAAACCTTGCTATCTCGGCTGGGGTACAACCTATCTGACCCAGACCAAACACTGCAACCTTCCTACCTCCCAATTTGTACAACGTCTGTCACATGAATGAATCCAATAAAAATTAATTTAGGATTTTTAGATTCACAAACACATACTTAGTGTATATAATATGTTAAGTAATAAAGACATGAATAAGCAAATTATTTACTACGTACAATTAGAAGCAGGGCCGCCCCTGAGGGCGCCCAAAAAGGACGACCGCCCAAGGCCCAAAATTCCATAAGGCCCTAAATTTCATAAGTTTTCTCAATGTAAAATAAAATATTATTGATTTTTTTTTTTAACTTATGGACGGAGAAAAAAAAAAATAAAAAGTACGCTTGTCAAATACATGTGTGTATATACATTTATGTGTGTGTATATGTATATGTGTATGTTTAGTGCCCTCTTATACGTTTTCGTCCGAGGCCCCAATAATCAATGGAACAGACTTGATTAGAAGTGTTCGTTACGATTTAACATCTCTAGTACCATTACAAATAATAAGAATTAACGATGACAGAAATTAAGCTCATGCTATATATGTGTGAAAAATGGGACTAATTAAATGGGATATATATATATATGTATATGTATAGTGTATGTACCCTCAGTTGTTGGGAGTACTGTTGCACAAGAGCTGCTGCATATTGATCAGCGGTGTATTCATTACCAGTGGGATAAATATTTGGCAGCAAGTAGTTGTTGATATAATCGTTGCTTCCGATATTTGTCAAGTAAAGGCATTTCTTTAGGTACTCGTTCGTAAATGTTGTGTTGCTTTGCAAGGCTGAAATGCGTGAGATTGTTGTTACGTGATTACTTAACTGCCTATCCAAACTGATTCGATCACCCTGCATGCAATGAATTAACACAACCAGATAACACAAATGTTTTGATTTTAATCAATCTAAACGTAAGTGCTTACACAATCAAGAAAACGGAAACCAAGTACTATTTAAGGGAACGAAAGAAATAATTATGATCAGTACGCATCATATCATTTGTTGCAAATTGTAATTACCAGATGACTACCAGATTCCTCTCGAATACCAGCGCTACCACTACCATAGTTTACGCCTATACTGATCTCTTCGTCAGTTGCAGTAGCATACGGTGGTATGAACTTTTGAAAACCAAGAAGTTGACCTGCATATATATATTCAACATTAATTATAATACTTTTTCTACATAAAGAACGTCAGTGTATATATATATATATATATATATATATATATATATATATATATATATATATATATAAGACTAAAAAGTATCAAACTTGTTATCAATTGTTTTCCTGAAATTTATCCACTAGCAATCAAATTTTTTCTTTGTTCAGGGAATTGAAGATTCTAAATATAATTAATTTAGCAAAAGAAAAGAAAACGATCGAGGCAGAAATATACAATTAATATTGTTGGATAGAGAAATAGACCTATGATGTCGGCGACGGTTCGACCATTGGTGAATCTACCAGTAACACCTTGCGGAAAATCAATCCCGTAAGGCCGGTAATTGGCTTTTGCGGCTGTTGTGAGTTGATTGTTATTGCCGCTGTCGACCAATGAGTCTCCAAATATGAAGTAACATGGGACTTGCGGTTCACCAGCTGCTACAAATGTTAGAACCTGCATCAACGTCCCTGTAACTATGAGGACCGGAAACAATAGGCTGAGCCCACGAGCCATGTTAATTCCTTGGATTACAAAGAGAGAGATATGAGGAGACAGATTTTGCAAGCAAATACACGCTACTTAAAGAAAAGAAAGAGATAAGGAGACGTACGTACGTGGGCAAGTATATATATATATATATATATATATATATATATATATATATATATATATATATATATATATATATATAGATTTGGGTTCAAATGAATACCACTAGTTTTGCGGAGTACCGGAGGTACCTCGCTTAAAATCATTTTTTTTGAAAATTTTTTTCATAATCATGTTTAAATTAATAATATAAGACTACTTGAAGAAAATCACACATAAACACACACTAGAACTATGTGAAACGTGTGTGTTCACATGATATGTACTGTTGTGAATGTGTGTTCACAACTAAGCATGTTCACATGAATTTTTTCACGTTCACATGACTTTTTAGATGATAGAAAGTGTAAATGTATATAATTTTTTACGAATAGCCTTATATTATTTGTATCTAAATGAATATGAAAAAAAATTCAAAAAAAAAAACTTTTTTCCGGAGCAAGTTCACATCTGAAGCCCGTGTGTTCACAGGTACTCACGGTACTCTGCATTTTTTAGGTACTCACACGAACCATATTCTATATATATATATATATATATATATATATATATATATATATATATATATATATATATATATATATATATATATATATATATATATATATATATATATATAGATTGAGGTTCTATGGGGCACCATATGCATCGGGAACCAAATGGGAACCAAAAATGCATTGCTTATTTACAAAGGGTGCATTAAGGGCGTTTTGGGAATGTTTAATAATATATGTTAAATTATAAGATTTAATTTAATATTTATCATTTATTTAGGAAACTAAATAAAATGATCAACCACCTTCCCATAAATTCATCCTCTTTTCTCTCTCTTTCCCTTTCTCTTTCATAGCATATGATTGGTTGTTTCAAACATGATGCACAAAAGCAATGTATCACGACAATGATGAACACATTGAAGACGTTGATGAA
Source organism: Centrapalus pauciflorus (assembly GCA_020465985.1). NCBI lineage: Eukaryota > Viridiplantae > Streptophyta > Magnoliopsida > Asterales > Asteraceae > Centrapalus > Centrapalus pauciflorus. The sequence continues at coordinate 264,542 of JAANYP010004341.1, forward strand.
CACGTTTAAATTTCAGAGATGCAACACGAAATTAACACGTTTAAATGTCAAAATGCATCACGATTTTGGTAATGCATAATGATGGAACAAAGACGAGGATGAATATGGCCGAAATGCATCACGATTTTGGTGATGCATAATGATGGAAAAAAGACGAGGATAAATATGATCGAAATGCATCATGTTTATAAATTGAATTGGATGAAGATGCATCGTGTTTGAAGACGAATCCAATAAATTGGATGAAGATGCATCATGTTTGTTTAGATTCGGATTGAATATTTTTTGAATTCAAGCATCTTCCGATTTTGCCCTTCCGCGCGTGAGAAGTTATGCACCCGTGCACCCATTTTCAAGTTAATTACCCTTTTGCCACTACAATCTGAACCATTAAAATTCAAGATCTAACGGTGCATACAGGTTCCCAAAGTGCACAAATGCATACAGGTGCCCCATAGAACCTGACCCTATATATATATATATATATATATATATATATATATATATATATATATATATATATATATATATATATATATATATATATATATATATATATATATATATATATATATATATATATATATAGACTAAGGATCTTTTGTGAACACTTTATTCGTTGTGAACATTGTGAACAACCATAAAATAGCTTCTGAATCTTATGAATCTTGTTGAAAATAGTACTGGACTCTTCTATTAACCTATTAATACTTTGGATCTTATTGAATCCTATGAATTTGTCGAATCTTATGAATCTTGTTGCATCCTATGCATCTTGTGTATCTTGTTATAAAAACTACGTATTATGAACCTTTTGAATGTTCTGAATCTTAAATAGACACTTCTATGAACCTTTTGAATCATATGAATCATATTACAAACACTTGTTGATATATATGAATGATTATATGTATTTTTTTTATTTGTTCACAACGTGCACAACGAATAACTTGTTCACAATGGATCCCATCTCTATATATATATATATATATATATATATATATATATATATATATATATATATATATATATATATATATATATATATATATATATATATATATAGGGGTGGGTTCAATGGAAAACCACTATGCACCAGAAAACTGTGGAAACCTACGCAAACCGTCCGATTTGATGCATTTCATGAAAAATGCGGTGGCATGATCGTAAATAAAGTGATGCATCATGCGGGATTTTGATGCATCACGCGAGAAATTTGATGCATCACGCGGGATTTTGATGCATCACGCGTGGAATTTGATGCATTTGTAGTGGTGCAGTGCGGTTTTCACAAGTTTTCAGGTGCATTGTGGTTTTCCATTGAACCCCATATATATATATATATATATATATATATATATATATATATATATATATATATATATATATATATATATATATATATATATATATATATATATATATATATATATATAGTATTGTTGAATTATTCTTTTTTTTTTTAAAGGTAAGAGGTCAGAGGTAGCAAGTGGGAATATATAGTTATAAAGTCAATTATGCTATTCTTTAGTTACAGTAAGTCATCATTAACCCATATGTACGTACGTGGCTTGTTTAGAACAAACAATCATTATTAATTAATTAACTGTTCAAAATTAAAGAGATTTGGACTCCACCTAGCTACGTACGTACCACTCGAGAATGTCTTTGATAATAATTAGATCACTTTACAAAATGAAAGCAATCCTTCCAACCAGTCAACCACGGACACTAGCTACTGAGTTCCGCCAGTTTTTTTCATCATCAAAAACATATTAATTTATAGCTGATCGATTTCAAACTTCAAATTAACATCAACAACAAAACACCTTCAGTTTCAAAGTCTAAACTAGCGAGCGTTGATCTAGACTCAATTTCTTGGCGACGATATGATCACCATTAAAGTGTCTAGACTAATTGGTGTTTGTCAGATAGATTCGTGTTTAAAATTGAGAGCATGAATATATAATGAACCTTTTACCTATTTTTGGGAGCTTAATTATGTATTGTTTTAAAAAACTAATGCATCTTTTCAATTTTAATGGTACGTTTCACTAAATAAATAAATAAACAACACCCAAACTTTTTATTGATATCTATATATATGTGTGAGAGAGAGAGAGATATCAAATTAAAACTTATATATATCTTGAGATGTGATTTAATTTATTACGTGTTGATTCATCATTTTTTTAAATAAATAATGAATCATAAATTCTAGATTAAATAAAACAGCAAATATATTGATTCATTAGTTTTTGAATTTATAAATAATGAATCACAAATTCAAAAATAAATGAATCAATGTACAAAATAGTGAATCAATATACAAAATTAGTAAATCATAATGTTTCTTCACACTTCTCAATATATGTTTACATTCTCACGATAAGAAAAACATATATATAATCAAATTTTTGCCAAAATATTTTTTAATCTATTATTTTCTTAATGATTTAATTAACACAACGCTTTTGGAACTTTCTTGCTGGTTATATATGCCAAGTGCCAATGTGATATACATACACACACATTTATAATATGGTTCGAGCCACTCAATATGCAGCGCACCAGCAAGTACCACCTTTAAAAAAACGTTTTTAATTTTTTTTTCATAAACATGTTTTAGTTAACATTTTGAAGACCATATGTAAATTTCACATACATTCACATCTCCTAGTTCTTAAAAAGTGACGTGAACGTACACTTATATAATTTTTAATATATGTGAACGTGCATTTATGTGATGCGTGATTTCATGCACTTAGTGTTCGAATTTGCGTGAAATTTATATATCATCTATGTAATATTAATTAAAACATGTAATGGAAAAAATTTCAAAAAATTTACTTTTATGAGTGGAACCTTCTGATGTGCTGCATAATGGGTGGTACTCACTTGAACATATATATAAACCATAATGCATGTGATGCATAATTCCCATGTGAATTTATTGAACCTATATAATCATTCGGGAGATTATGTATCACATGAAGGGATCGATTTACACAAGATTCCCTCATGCAACCCCTCCGTTTGATGCATAATCCACTCGTGTGATACACAATCCTTCCATGTGATGCATAATCTCCGATGCGATGCAAAATTCTCTCGTATGATGCACTATGTACTTTTCTTACGATGCATTGTGGTTCTCAAATGTTTTCCACCGCATAGAGGTTCTCCCTGAACCCGCCCCTATATATATACCCTCTGTACACACACACACACACACACACACATATATATATATATATATATATATATATCACCTTAAAAAATAATTTTTAAATTTTCTATTTTCGTAATTATGTTTAAAATAACGTTACAAACATGATATGTAAATTTCAAATAAATTTAAGTTATGTAAATGTTCATGTATATTTATGTTAATGGCCATCCAAATTAATGATCATGATACTTTTGATAAAAAGTTTTATAATGTTAATTTATACTAGTCTATCCAAAAACAAATATATAAATGATCATTTACAAATATATATAAATGTCATTTGGCATTACGAGAGGATGACAAATGACAAACACAATCTACATCCTTAATTAATTAATACTAATATTAAATTCTAATTTTTTTGAATTAATTAATACTAATATTAAATTCTAATTTTTTTGAATTACATTCCGTGAACAAAATGTCATTTAAGAAGTCGTCATCGAAATCAGGTTTTTGATGTGCACGTTACCTTTAAAATTATGACATTTTAAATCTAATTGAGAATCTTCCATCCATAAAAGATGAGAGGAAAGAAACCATTTTATATAATAACTATATATATATATATATATATATATATATATATATATATATATAGGATTGGGTTCACATGAGAACCCCTCATTACCGTGAGAACGTGGGAACCACTCTAAAATTTGTGCACCCACTGTATAAAATTGTGCATTTGATACTAAAATTGAATGTTTTCGATATATTTATGCATTTCATGTAAAAATTTACGCATCTCATGCTATAATTTATCCATTTTATGTACGAATTGTGCATTTAAGAAAATTTGTGCATTTGATATTCAAATTTGTGCATTTAGTTTATGATTTAATGAATATAATTTTTGAATATAATTTTAGTATTAGATTATGATATTTATTAATATTTAAGACTAATAATGGTTGTAAGTAAAACTTTTAATTTTTAAATTTGTGCATTTGATGTACAAATTTGTGCATTTTGGAGTGGTTGTCATGTTCTCACGGTAATGAGGGTTTCTTACTGGAACCCAACCCTATATATATATATATATATATATATATATATATATATATATATATGTGTGTGTGTGTGTGTGTGTGTGTGTGTGTGTGTGTGTGTGTGTGTTTGTAGCATTCTTTTTAACCGAACTTTTTTGTCCAGCTTGTAGTATATATTAACTAGTGTAATACCCGTGCGGTGCACAGGATACTACTTTTTTAATACTTACAGTGTAGAGATTGAAACTATTTTACGAAACAAACAATGACCAAATACCACATATGATATTCATAAAGCATCAACACAATAGCGATCTTCTAATGTTCTCTGCTTCAGGTATCACAGGTTCGATAACTATCTTCGTCAGATCCGTAGAAAACAGCACGTTCACTGAAAATCATGTAATACAAAATCAGCAAAATAGAAATTCGAAACAACGCATACAAAACATAAAATGAAAGTAATCAGATTTTTTGATAACATACTTGTATCAAAATGCACAAGAGTAACGCATGAAACATATATGATAGACCTTGCCAGGATAGCACGATAAAATCTAACATGCTTCGTATCCGGCGTGTCATACAACTTTAACTTGATATTGTATCCGCTGTACAAAAAAAAAAAAGAATATTTGCAACTAACATACCTTTGTATTGTACACATATCCAACATAACAACACAAGGTACAAAAAAATACGTTAAGTTACCTGTCATCCTGTAAGAATACTTCAAACGAAGAGCTGAAGTTTAGATATGAAGCGCTAATTCGACGACCAGATACGATTTTTCCAACAACATCTGACACAAGATAAATGAGTAATAAAAAAGGTAAAGTAATAGTGCATTAGATGACCAGGTAAAAAACAACACAAGAAGGACGTATTAAGTAATATGGCCGTACCGATCAATAGTCGTGAACTCGTCAGTTTATGCACAATACTTTTTAACGATGGTACCAATGGATAAAAAGGGACCATGCGATCGATAGCAACTGTAACAGGTGCAATTGTTGTCTTCTTAGTAAAATGTATGTACCACTCAGCTCGTAACAGATCAAACGATAAAAATCTTGGAAATTGATAACATGTTCCTTCAATTTTGAAATGATGCAAAGAGATAACATGACCCGTCAAAGACCGACAGTCGTGAAGGTGCATAAAAGCAAATGGGATAACAGCTGCCATTTTCGCTCTCTGTCACAGAATATATTCGGCGTACGGTTACATAATAAACTTATAATATTATACCCTAACTCACATTAATAAGCATGTAAAAATAACGCTTACACTTTTATCAATGCAAATTAATACTAATCGCTCATTAACATCGTCTTTCCACACCAACTGTACTCGAACAGCAGAAATAGTCCAACATGCATGAGGATGAGCGAGAGATGAAAAAAGATCAACCGTCCATATATCCATGATATCTAAACACAAAATGTTACATGAAAGTGTTAATAGTAACACTTATGACGTTACGGAAATGTTAACAAAATATAATAAGCTTGAAACAACAAACAAATAACATTCTAAATGAATCTTATAAATCTGACATCAGAATAAGTAAACTCAATGAGACACAAAAACATTAGCACGTTTGTAAAGTATCATGACACATGCCACCAGTCTGACAATATTATGAATACATACAGAACCAAATAAATTTTATATCACAGAAAGATGGTAATTAGTATTAAAAAGAGAGATCTAATGGCACAATAAAAAAACAAATTGCAAACTAATTGAAATCATACAAGTTAAATGGCAAATAGCATTAACCGTACAGACTGAAGTCAAATGGTAACGATTTAAATAAATAACGACAGGAACAAACGTCTCATGGAATGTCGGAAGAGGACGTCAACTGATGATGTAGGACTGATTCAACGACAGAAGGTTGTGATGAGGCAGGAGTTGATACAGTGTTCAATGTAGTCAGTCCCATAGACGTGCAATCATTCGATGCACTATGATGTTGTATGTCACATTCGGTTACAGTAGAACAATCTAGTGAAGTGATTTCTTCATTAGAGGTAACAGTTGACGCAGATGCATGCGGTGATAAAGAAGAAGGCTGGGTTGAATGAATGGCCATAATAGATTCATAGTCACCATGAAATCGAGCAACAGTAAATCGGCGAATGCAGTGCGGGGCCAGATTGTATTTATCCACTTTGATCTCAAGAACAACATGACGGGCACATAAAGTCTCAACCAAAAACCAATAAATCCAATCACGGTCATCACCGCCCTGACACACGTAACTAAATTAGCAAACACCATCAAAGTAGTGCACGACGATGCACAAAAATCGTGATATTTAACTAACTGACCTCCTGAAAACTTTTTACAAGCAACTGACTTGCAGTAAGACCGACAATCTTCGATGCATCAGCGTTAAACAAAACACAACTCATCTCATGTGTGTCATTCTTTAGCCGAATTACCAGTTTATATCTAAAACAAAGATAGTATTTTCAGAAAACAATTATATCACAACACAAATGGTAATAACATGAAACTTACGCCTGTCGAGGATTAAGGACATTCTCTTTGCAAAAGTCACAGTAATAACGTCGGTCACTTAAAGTTGCCTTCTTATAACACGTTGTACACTGAATGAACTTCCAATCATTGGACATATCAATATCAATTACTGTGCCAGCGACAGTAAAAGTTGTCCCCTAAAACAAATAACACATATCATCATTAACTAAAACATATCCTTCATATGAAGTACACTGATTATAATACCTCATCAACTCCCTCATCTAAGCGGGCATATACGACTTCCACAGGTATGATAGAAATTGCATCCGTACTTGGTACAGGAGGTCCAAATGTAATAGGTCGAACAGGGCTATAATAATAAAAAACGAAATTATAAATACAGTAAAAAAATACACAGATCGATTACTACATACAATAGTCAAGGTAATGAAATCACCAATCCTGATAACGGATAACTTCGGGAATGTGTAGGTCGACGTATAAATGGGTTGCCGATGTCGTACTCAAGTGTGGTATCCCTTATCATTAGAAGAAAAATATTATTCACGCTATGTAACAATTAAAGTAAACGAATGAAATCAAAAGCACATTGTAACAAAAACATACGTTTGTATGCACGAACAGTACAACACGTAACGACAAAAACGATATTGCGATGTTGTCTTGCACGAATCATGTCATCAGTATATTTCAAGGCTGACGACCCCCATAATGATGCATCCAACGTTGTATCACTGAAATCGAATACAATAAACAAACTACAAAATCGGACAATGTATATATGTAAACTTAAGTGGATATACGAAATGAGTTCGATACCTCGTATCCGCAAGGACAATCTTACGTAGAGCAGAGGCAGGGCTTGTTCGCGTTCCAACTTTGCTTTCGATAGGGTTCCATACACGAACAACCCCTATAACATCTAGTATAGCATAAAGTAAGGATTAAAGATTATGAAAGAAATTAAATGGTACAATAGATAACGTAAACAATAACGACACCTGTTAAGTATGTATCATCATTAACACGCTTGCTAATGTCATGGAACGGGAGAAACTCGAAAGCATATCGGTAAAAGCGGTCACCATCGACACCCGAATGCAACGACACAGTGGTACAGGCAGCAAATTGAATAAAAAAATCACGCTGTAAAGGTCTATATTTCGCCGTGTAGTTAACAACACTGACACGATTGAGTTTATAAACACGTCCTTCGACAATTGAATCCTTGAACTTGTCGATAATATACTTCGGGACCAAAGCGTGAATCATTGACCCCTAAAAAGAACATTAAAATGTTGTATGTAAGCATCAATACATTGGATACGCATCCCCAACATAAACTATATGAAGACACATACCCTATCATCAAGTAAAATCATGTTTAGAGATAGCTTCTGATCATTACGCGGATTGTAAGCAGTCCAAACACGTGACACCATTACCGTCAAGCACCACTTATCAGTCACGAATGGAACCAAGTCAGAAATATATGATTTCGTTGCCCTCGTCATCACTCCACAATAACTACACATAAAAAACAAACGACAAAACACAAAGAACATTAGAATTCAAAACTTGCTCGGGTTTCAATGGTAACCGAAAAGTAAACACATAAACATAACGAATACCTTCGGGTAGGTTATAAAATACTTCTTTATAAACAACATTTCTTGTTAAATTATCAGGACATTTGCCTCCATTATCAATATAAAAACGTAGACCGTTGCGCGATGTTACTCGAGAAGCAACGACATACAATTGACCGTGGCTAAATACCGGATGTTTTAGATACCCACAAACAGATTTGAATGTTTGGCCCTGACTCTTATTAATAGTCATTGCAAAACAAACTTTCAAAGGAAATTGTCTTCGCTTAAAACGAAAAGGCCAGCAAGTATCAGTCGGCGTCATATCGATCCTCCCAATAAATGTTTTTTCACCAACATGACTTCCGGTAATTATCAATGCCTCAATTACCAAACGACTTATTTGGGTAATGATCAAACGTGTGCCATTACAAAGTCCGCGTTGTAAATTTATATTACGCAACAACATGACCGGTGTCCCGACCTTTAACTCAAGATTGTGATTTGGGATCCCTGAAAACTTAAGTGTGTTAAGAAATTCAAGCGGGTACATAATACGCATCTCCTCCAGATTACTTGTCGTTGGACATATGTCATCAGCACTTAACAATACATGCATGTCACCTCGCATTTGGCCAAGAATATATGCATTGACTTCATCAACGGAGTCATTAGTTGGACAAAGTATACAACGTTCTTTCAAATACTCAAAGTCAGTAATGCGATTTAGAAGACCTGGATACGTAGCAGTTACAATAGAATCAATCGGGTTGTCAGACATAGGTATCAAAAGATCATCAGGAATACAAATCCATTCAGCATCAGATTCATCGGGTAGTGCAGTTGTAGGAAGCGTCCCATCACCTAGCTGTAAAAGCCATTTGTTAAACTCCATCATCTGAGTCATATCTAAAGCAGAAACCGATGGATCACGAAGGCGCATGTTAATCGTCAATAAAAAAATTTTACACTTTTCCCATATCCGTGCTGATTTGTTAATGACCGATGAAACAACCTCACTCCGACTTGCGTTGGGAATAACAGGCAATACTTGTCGAAAGTCACCCCCTAAGACAACCACCTTTCCACCAAAAACCTGATTCTCCGCACCCACCCGATCATATTTACACAGATCCCGTAAGGTTCTATCAACAGCCTCAAACACATGGCGATGTTGCAATGGCGCCTCATCCCAAATGATCAAATCTGACTCTCTGATCAAGTCGGCAAGTTCTGACACAATATCAATGCCACAACACGAATCACTATCAACATCAACTGGGATACGAAATCGCGAGTGAGCAGTACGACCTCCAGGCAGCAATAACGATGCAATCCCGGATGAAGCAACAGATAAAACTACTTTGCCTCTCGAACGAATGCACGCAATCAGAGTAGACCATAGATATGTTTTACCCGTACCACCACTTCCATACACAAATACAACCCCCACCATCAGGCTTTTCAATGCACGTCATCACATAATCAAATACCTCATTCTGCTGATGAGTTAACCCACTATACAGTACTTGAAACCGAGAGCGCTCAAAGCCTACATCATATGTTCGCTCAGCAGCAAGTAAAGAGTTCATCGTGCCGCGCAACAACGCACAATCAATTTGGGGAATACTTGGAAACTCTATCAATGATCGGTTGCTACCATTTAGAACCCTTTCAATTTCTAACAACGTGTAATTTTGTATCTCAGCATCTGTAAATACCACATCATTATTTCCTAGCAATCTACGTTGAGTATAAACCACGTCTTCTGACAAGTAAGGTAAAACTTCCCTAAATAGCCGTTCATGATCAGATACCTGACAAAATAATAATATTGCAACAAACAATTCGCGAAGTTGATGGCCTAACTGCCATTGTGAAGCCTGTCGTATCGAGTCAACCCATTCAGTGTCATCCCCTAACAAATTTAATGCCTTACATGCAGACATGTAAGTTGGGTACTCAACACCACAAACTGTGCGTATATCTTTAAAACATCTCGGTCCACGTACAACATTTAACAGCATTCGCAAATAATACCGCTGACCCATAGACGGACTAACATAGTATATGCGGCCAATTGTGTTGCCACCTTTACGAGGGTACCATGCCTTTTCCTTTTCATGCCATGTAAAGTATGTAGGAAACTCTGCATATGTAAGACTTTGGGCCTCTGGATAAATTTGGTTTGCCGTCATCCACTCAGTAAATTTTGACATTGCAGACGTTTCCCGATCAGCAACAGCCATTACATTTTCCCCATCAGCAAAGAATACCCTATTACACCCCTCTTCATGAAAAGGAAGCCTTTCGACTGCAACCGAACGATAATGCATTTCGAAACCAAACAACTTCCAACACGATTCAGAAGCGGATATGTAACGACAATTTAGATACGCCTCAATTTCATTATCAGCATGCACAAGGGATTGGAAAGCTGTTCGATTAGTCTGACCTTCAACAACCACAGTCGCACGATCAGGTCCCTTATTAAGGTAGTTGAAAAGATATTTCACCAACGTGCCATGGCTACACCATTCAACATTGATGTGGCAGCCATATTTGACAACCAAATCAACGTTATGTGGAACGACCCAGCGATTATCAAGTCTAATTCCTTGACGACCAACATTTGCACTACATCCGTCATCTGATCGTTTGTATCGTGGCCATCCATCCCGTTGAATAGAAGTCTCCGGACAAAAAGATTTTGGATAATCTTTGGTACAACGATCCTTAGACATACATGGGTTCGACGGGTTCAAAAGGCCACATGGGCCATGCATCATATGGGTACGGATAACATCATATGCAATTGGGTCAGCTAATTCAGAAGGCAACTCAGCAGATATAAATTCATCAATCTTTTCTGGTGACAATATCTTATCATCTGAGTGTAGGAATATAAGACAATGACAATGCGGCAAACCGCGTTTCTGAAACTCAATTGTATACATAACTGCAAAGCACAAAACGATGTCATATAAACAACATAGCATGAAAAACATTTATGTAACATGACATAACACACATACCTGCTTTGACCCGGCCGAAATGGTTATTTTTTTTTATATCTCGCATCAATTCGTCAAGTTTAATCTTAAACATACGTGCAATGATATCTGGTCGATCACAAGTTGGCTGACCAGGAATCGCCGTGTTCACATGTCGTTTGATTTCAGGCCATTGTGGATTACATGTCATCGTGACAAGTAAATCAGGTGGCCCAGCCCACCGACAAATTGCCATCGCATCTTGATATTGTTGAACCATATGCCTAGGGCCCCCAGTAAAAGATGATGGCAGTATAACCCTTCGGCCCACAAACTCACAATTGGTTTCACCATTAATAATATGATCATGCAGGCCGTTATAAAGCTCAGATCGGATGGTATTTTGGTTGCGCTTATACCAGTCTAACTCATGTTCCAGAACGGCCGCATATGCATCAACCACAAATGTATGAAACAATCGACCACCTTTGTGTAACGTTTTTCCTTCATTAAGCCTATGTTGTAATCGAAAACAATAATATTCCCGAAGACTGACAAACCTTCGCTTCGTACTTTGAGGAACATTTAAAGGTATGTCGATACTAAACCCATCTTCCCCATATGGGAACAACAACGGGTATTGCATCGGCATGAAGCTTGGATGCAACTCGGATATTCTCTTAACAACACCACTACGCTCCTCTACGATTACATCACGCTGGTCTGTAGGGTTGCCATCACCAGGGATCAAAGCAGCCACTTCTGAGGCAGTCGGTAAGTTATATTGTCTTCCATCCCTTTGGCGTGTGCCAATCAAACGTAGCCTAACTGGATGCATCAATGACTCATCAAATCTCTCCTTAACCATCCTAAATGCTTGAACCAGCGCGTTACAACCATTTAGCAATGAAATTAGCTCCTGAACCAACGCACGAAATATAGTATCATCAACATCAGAAGATAAGCGTTGATTCAATGCATATAAACGATTGTCGACCTCATTTTCAGTGTCATATATATACAACTGCGCAAATCGAGGTCGTCCATCAGGATGCGTTGGCAACAAAGACCCGATTCGATGATGATTATGTCCATTCAATCTGAATGTATAGGGGGCCCTGCCATCGTTGACCTCTCTATGTACAATCCCACCAGTTGACGTGAGCGCAAACATCGCATTCAAGACCTTGATGTTAGCTCGAAAAACGGTCGCACGGCGCCCGCCACGATAATCCATAAGTTCTTCTAACAATGGTGGACCATCGAATAAATACGATAAACGCACCTTTCCCTCACTACAACATAATGAGAATTTTGGGTTTCTTGGATTGCCACTCTTAATCGTGCGCTCACCATACCATAACATAGCACTACAATGCACACAACAATATGAAGCATCCCCACTATCTGAATAAACGGAGAAACGACCTACACCGACAGAGGGAAAACGACGACCATTAATGACCAACACATAATAAGACATATAAAAAAGTAAACAAATATGGACATGTTCACTTACGATGCCTACGCATGTCCTCAGGTGGACTATCACAGGACATACAATTGTTATGGTCATTATCCATATTGAACACAACCTGTTCAGCTTGTAACTGACCGTATCTATCGATGGGACAAACAGTAGACTGAACAGGTGTGGTTGAGAGATTGGAATCGCATTCCGAAGTACGCACATTAACCAGTGTACCATTAGCATCCACAACTGTTGTGGATGAAAGAATGACAGAAGGCGTTGGGAAGATTGACAGTCTCGCATCACCAATAGAAGAAGGAACACCTACGGTTGTACAAACACGAAAGGAAACACATAAACATAGTAAGACACAAAATTTGTTGGTCATATGCAATAGAGAGTAAAGGATAGCAAAGTAACCTGAAAGTGTGGTAGGAACATTTGTTGTAGGCAATGTGTTCATACTTTCAGATAAGACTTGTGACACACAAGGTACAACACTGCGATCAACAGATGAAACGTTGTGTGACCGTCGAGGTCTACCTGGACGTCGTGACGGCTGGACCATTTGATTAGTCGACATGTTGAGATGTCGGTGCGAAGAATTTCCCGTTTGATTAGACACACTATTAAGTGAACGCAGTCTTAAAGGCGGTCGACCCAACTGTCTTGTTCCTGCAACAACGACAGAGGAAGACAGCGTACGTTGCTGTATGCAAGGCAAACGCGAGGGTCGTACTTGTCCCGCAATAGAAGCGCAGTTCGTTATGTCGTGCAACGGTCGATGGTTATGGGTGGATGAAGATGAACATTCGTTGAGAGAATGTGAATTGGAGCTACGAAACTGAGACATGGAATTTGAAAGAGTCGTAGCAGAGCAAAACGGCCCAAAAGTTGCTGATTGTTGCGTATCATGCACAGAATTAGGAACACTGGGGGTGGTACCCAAACCTTGCACGTTACACGGTGGTGAAGATGGATTTCGGGTCAAAGTCGACAAGCTCGGTGGACCAACACGAGACATCGAACGCGACACCCGAGTCAACGACAACCCCATATTAGCCGGTTGATTTATATTTCGAGTATGCTCATATGCCATCGTAATGAACTACAACATGGTATAAGAAAAGGTTACAATAAAAGTTGCCATACATAGTACTATGATTCCATAACACAACACAAAAAAACAACAAACATATTTCAATCATAAAACAGTTATCGATTCTCTAAAGTAATGTTAATTTTTGTATTATAATAAGAGTGAATTACATAGATGGCCACTGTGGTTTCATCAAAATTACGGGTATGGTCCCCAGCCTATAAAAATAGCATAAATAGACACTGAAAAGACTATTTATTTGCAGAAATGGTCTTTCTTCCTCTTAATTTATTTGAACGGCGTTTTCACATTTTCAGTCAATAACAGTTTTGGTCCCCCAACTATGTAATTCATTTTCGGATTTAGTCCTTCTGACAAATTATATGTTGTGTTTAAAGTTTAAATATTGGGTAAACAATTTAATTTGTATTATTACGCATACATTTTTTATTTGTACAATATAACTATTCTTGAAAATCCATGTATGTTTATTTACAAAAAAGTATCCAATTACACTATTTAATGTGTTTATTTTACATTACTTTTATATATTCAATTTAGTTATCAAATAATTATTTAGCTTATGTTTCAATTTTTTTTTATTGGTATACATTTATATGTTCTATATGGTTTCCTAAGTATTCCATAACATTAAGGCATTTTGATTTATCTAAGTTTTTTAATAAAATACGTAAAGTAAGGGGTTGATTCATTTTGATTAAAATATATGTTTTAATATCATTGCATTCAAATTCAATATTTTGTTATACCGATAAATGTAAGTTTAGTAATCCATTCGTTGATGTTGTAACAATTGGATAGTTATTACAGGTTGATTGAATTTTATTTTCTAATAAAAATATGTAAATGTAGCATTTTACCATTGTACATTAAAATGTCTTTTACGTTAATACATTTCGACTTAACTTTGAAGTCCCAAAAGTTGGCAAAAAATACAAAGTTGACATGGTTTTCGTGTTTATCGTAAATACTTAATAACGTTAACACATTTGTAATGAATTGTAATTTAGTTTGTCAATAAAATATCTAAAGCATATGAACGTGTCTTAAACATTTGTGTATTTTAATGTAACGAAGTGTATATGTTTCGCATTATACAATTTAGTAGATACATTTTCAATTGTGTAATTTTTAATTAAACAAAAAAAACATAATAATGTAATAAAATATAATGTAAACAAAAAGCAAAGCATGTTAGTATTAGAAAA